>JARQOC010000012.1:63846825-63882986 GCA_033576535.1 Allobates femoralis
ACCTCAACCCGCCTGTATACTCTGCTACCCACAGACCCGCCTGTATACTCTGCTACCCACAGAGCCGTCTTTATACTCTGCTACCTCAGACCCGCCTGTATACTCTGCTACCCACAGACCCGCCTGTATACTCTGCTACCCACAGAGCCGTCTTTATACTCTGCTACCCACAGACCCGCCTGTATACTCTGCTACCCACAGACCCGCCTGTATACTCTGCTACCTCAGACCCGCCTGTATACTCTGCTACCCACAGAGACGCCTGTATACTCTGCTACCTCAGACCCGCCTGTATACTCTGCTACCTCAGACCCGCCTGTATACTCTGCTACCCACAGACCCGCCTGTATACTCTGCTACCCACAGACCCGCCTGTATACTCTGCTACCCACAGACCCGCCTGTATACTCTGCTACCCACAGAGCCGTCTTTATACTCTGCTACCTCAGACCCGCCTGTATACTCTGCTACCCACAGACCCGCCTGTATACTCTGCTACCCACAGAGCCGTCTTTATACTCTGCTACCCACAGACCCGCCTGTATACTCTGCTACCCACAGAGCCACGTGTATACTCTGCTACCCACAGAGCCGAAATGGAACCTAATGTATATATTAATAAATAATACTAAATGTACACAACAGTGCTGCAGACACATACCTTGGCATACGGGCCACCGGGTGAAGGAAGGACAGCCGGTCATAAAAGTGGTAGTGGTTGAGCAATGGAGCGGCTCCCGGTTGTCTCTCTGAGTACTGCCGGTACTGCTTCTTATGCTGGTCCCGGCAGCTCCTCCACCGTTTTTTAAGATGGTCAACTGTGAAATGATTTGAAACCGGCTTTAGAGATGTGTAATATTTGAAACAACAAAAGTATGTGTACAAATCAACAATAACATTTTATTCATTTTGTGTGTGTAATGTGTATACAAGGCACAGTGACACGACAGTGTGGAACATCATCAACAGCATTACGGACATTGAGCTCACGTGGCCACAATCACAAATGAGGCAGGACACATGTCAACGCATAGAGAATGTAATAGTGCGGGCACCAGACTCTGGTCATTAGTGGTATTTATATACACCCAACCCCTTGGCCGAAAGAGCCAGGAGGATCAGACATTAAACTCATTGTACTGTTGTGACCCCATCCAAATATAGGCAACTATGCGGTGGAGCATGATAACACATTCAGGGTCCTGTATACCCTGCTATGGGGGCCCTGTATTCCCACTGCTGGGGGCCCTGTAAACCCACTGGGCCACTGTCTACCCACTGCTGGGGGCCCTGTATACCCACTGCTGGGGGGCCTGTACACACACTGAGGGCCCTGTATACAGGGACTGACTGGCACCCTACAGTTTGGGTCGCAACCCTCCCTCACTGGCCCGACACAGGTGAGGACGGGGGGTGGGGGGGGGTGATGACTGGCGGCCGCCTCACAGTCACCGCAGCTCCCGCATTATCCTATGGCTCGCTCCCAGCCGCAGCCTCGCGCTCCTCACAGCCGCTCGCTAACAGTCGCAGCCGCACGCCACTCACAGACGCTCACTCCCGGACGCAGCCGCGTGCTGATGACGTCATCGCGCGGCCAGGAGCTTCCGTTTCCGCCTGCTGCTTCAGGGACATGCGGATTATTCATGCTCCTGCAGCCGCATGACCCGTGGCACCTGGGCCAGTCCGCCCCTGCCTGTATACCACAATATGGGGGCATGTATACCCAGCTGGGGCCTGTATACTCTGCAGGGGGAGGTGTATACTCTGCTGGGGGGCTGTCTACCAGTGATAGCCGCTGTATACCAGGATGGCGGTGAATATGTTTTCATAGTTTTTTCGGGGCAAAAATAGGGGGGTCGGCTTATACACGGGTCGGCTTATACACGAGTATATATACAGTAAATGCAATATATAACGTGTGAACTCATTTAACTTACTTAGATTGCTCTGTTCCTCATGGTCACTCCGATGGAACGCAGGGAACATCTCTTGGGCGATCTCTCTCCAGGCTGTATTAATTAGGGTCGTATCCCCATACTCAGGATCTGTAGGGAGCCATAGAAATGGACGAGCCTCCACAAGTGCAATAAGACGCAGTGTGTTCACCGTGCCACGGCCTGCTGCCATGATTGCACTGATGAATGGATCGCTCTGTGGGTGCGCCTGTCAGCGCGACTCGCTTCCTGTTTCCTTCATGGTGTGTGCTGGAGAATCCCTTCCCTCGCATCATCGGCTACAAGCCTCAAAATAAGAGAAAAACCAGCGAGTTTGGACTCGCACACTTTCAGAGACACATCAGCGAGTTGTAAATGTCATTATTCGCTATTACTCGGGTCCCTATTCATTAACATCGGACTCGCTGGACTCGCAACGAGTCCCGAGTCCTTGACTCGGACTCGTTGGGGTCTTGCGATTCCGAGTCTTTTCGGACTCGCTCATCTCTAAAGTATATAATTCCACATGTGTTAATTCATAGTTTTGATGCCTTTAGTGTGAATCTACAATTTTCATAGTCATGAAAATACAGAAAAATCTTTGAATGAGAAGGTGTGTCCAAACCTTTGGTCTGTACTGTAGATAAAAATAACTTTAAATTTTTTTCTATCTTTAAGTCCTGCACATTTTTCCTTTTCTTACAGTTTTATCTTTTGTGTAAACAGATTTGGGATACAATGTCATTGGCATAATAAAGACAGTAGAAGTTTTAATAAAATTGAATTAGAAGGGTAAATTAGTTGCATCTGCATAGTAATTTATGGGCAATACAATAACATTATTCCTCATTTCATGTCCATTCTGAATCTGTTGTAAAGCCTGAATGCCTATGAATAATTTTGTACTTAGCAATGCACAAAAAGAGGCAAAATCCAAGCCAGTGACTCTTACACAGTTATCTCACATGTCTCTGGCATCAAACATTACCCTATCAGCCCTGCTCATGACCTTGAGTTCATATAGGGGTCTGCAAAGAAGAAGTAATGTGTTTGCAATTTATAAGGCTAGTCAAGCAGGTGGATGATGTCCAGTGAGATGCTGACCTATTAGCATGCACTTCCTTTCATCAGGCAACCATTTGTAACATGGCATCTGTCATGATAGTCTTTGCAAACAGATCCGTCTTCACATCCTTAAATCAGAAAAGAATTAGGGTGAAGCTTAAGTAGATGAACACTTGAAGACTCCCAGAGGAGATCCATTTTAAAAAGGGTCATTTACCCATAAATCCTGGATGAAAAATAAAGAAAATCTTGAAAATAAACTATATAAACAAAGGTAAATTTTGGCAAGAATTTGACACAGAGGCCAAAATGTGATGATGAGATAGCGACTCAAATCATTGTTTGGGGGAAGGAAGAGCACCTACAGTGCAGGAAATCATTATTTCATCCCTTGCTGATTCTGTAAGTTTGTCCACTGACAAAGACATGAACAGTCTATAATTCTAAGGGGAGGTTCATTTGAACAGTGAGTGATGGAATATCAAAAATAAAATCCAGAAAATCACATTGTCTAAGTTACCATATTTGTAGCTTTATAAGACACACAGGATTATAAGATGCACCCCAAATTTAGTGAAGGAAAAGAGAAAAAAAATAACTTTTAATGTTAAATGTGGACCGTCCTATAATGCCAGTGTCCATCTTACAATCCATATATATGTCCCTCTTATCCTGGTATATCCCCCATCCTGGTACATGGCCCCCATCTTGGATATGCCCCCCCATCCTACATATGGCCCCCCATACTGGATATGGCCCCCTTATCCTCCATATGGCCCCCTATACTGGATATGAGCTCTCCATCTTGCATATTGCCCCCCCATCCTGGATAAGGGCCCTCCTATCCTGCATATAGCCCCCCTATCCTGGATATGGACCCTTTAACTTTATACATGGCCCCCATCCTGAATATGCCCCCCATCCTACATATGGGCCCCCCATCCTGGATATGGCCACCTATCCTGCATATGGCCCCCAATCCTGAGCATGGCCCCCTTATTCTGGATATGGCCTCATTATCCTGATACATGACCTCTCTATCCTGCATATTGCCCCCATCCTGGATATGGCCCCTGTCATGGTATATGCCCCCAGCTGGTGCGCACACTAAAATAATAAACTGCTGATAACTTAACCTCCGCCACACACTGCTTGCAGCGTTGGCGCTGTTTTCCTGTCTCTGTGTTCGCCATCTAGTCATGTGACCGGGGCGCACAGAGATGACGTCACTGTGCTGTGTCAGTCACATGATCGAATGCCGAGCACAGAGACAGGTAGACTGCAGCGATGCTGCAGGCAGGGAGTGGCGGAGGGTAAGTTATTAGCCGTTTATTATTTTAGTCATATCCAGCATGGGGAGTGCAAGCTCATATAATATGTGGCCCTCCCCCCGCCCACATCTCCGCACTGGTTTCAGCACTGAGGTGATGGACAGCGGAATGTAGTGCTCATTATATGAGCATAATGAGCGGGGGCACGTGACCATGGGCTGCCTCTGCACCGAAGCCTCCGCCCTCCCCTACAGCACAGCATAGCATTTATTTAAGACAGCTCTCTATATTGCACGTAACAAGTTGATTAGGAGCATCTAACTGGTCTGTAGGAGCAAGAACTCCCAATGATTGGTAGGGGATCAAATACTTATTTCCTTCTGCAAAATTCAAATACATTTATATAATTTAGACAATGTGATTTTCTGGATTTTATTTTTGATATTCTATCTCCCACTGTTAACATTAACCGACCCTTAAAGTTATAGACTGTTCATGTCTTTGTCAGTGGGCAAACTTACAAAATCAGCAAGGGATCAAATACTTATTTCCTTCACTGTATTCATTGAACCTTTTTCTGAATAATCTACTGAAAGACATAGGGTGTTTTTGTCTCTGAAGTATAAAATACGTTAATCTTCAAATGTGAACACAATCTAAACATAATTCATGAAGACAAATGACTGACCTGTATTAATATCTGACCAGCCAGCTACGAGCAGTGGACAGACGTAAAGGACAATGTGTCTCCTATTAAATCAGTTTTGCCCCACTGGTAATGATATATTCTAAACAGATTATGTGATATTATTAGCATTCATTACACTTCTAGTATTGTCATAACAGGATGCTAATTTATGATTCTTCATCCAGAAGCCGCCCTTGAGTTATAGGAAGTCAGTGTTCTCTCTACGAGTCTATGGCTTAGATACATTTGTTTTGTGGCGGTGTGAACAACCTCAGGGTTTTAGTTCTGCTCTGTGGATCATGTGTGATAAAATAAAAGATTAAGAGGTAATAGACGAAGTCACAAAAATGAGTTCCCCTTCATTCATTGCTTCAGGAACTTGTATTCTCCAATTGTGACCTCCTGCAGGAGAACAGCCTGGGAATAGAGGATTGAATAACACCTGCATCTGCATTGAAGTCATGACATTTCGGGGAAAGCCTGTGGAGGGAGGCAACATCACATGTTACCAGAATACAAAGTTGGAAGAAGTGTCTTACATCCTTCTTGGTCGACCATTAACCCTCTAACTCCCATCATTGGTTTTCATCTTCTGAAATACCTGTTAGGAAACCAAATACTTTTTAAAGTGTTCTTTACCAAGACAAGGTCATCACTTCTGCTCCCTAATTTTACAATTTAGCAATCTGCAGTCCTACACCGGGGTGGACGTATCATTTGTGCAACCAATGGGGCCCAAGAAGTAAAGGGGTCACTTCTGCCTCTATATCAGCACATACCTAGTCTCGTGGACAGAGCTACTGGACTGCAAAGGGCCCATATACTGTTCTTGCATAGGGATCTTTTCTGTCTGCGTTGGGTACTAGTCCTTCAGATCACCTCATATAGTTGCAGTTGTGTTCAAAATAATAACAGTGTGCTCAAAAACAGGAGTTAGGGCCCTTTCACATCAGTGGTATTTTCAAATCGCGGCAGATGCGGTGAAAAAACGCATCTGCCACGATTACCGCATAACCGCGACACTTGCGGCACACTTGCGGCAAGCCCTATGCAATGTCTATGGGGCTTGCGGTAAGGGTGCGGCAAGTGCGGTTTCGGCACTTGCGGCAGGTGCGGCCGCAAGTGCCGAAACCGCACTTGCCGCACCTGCCGCACCCTTACCGCAAGCCCATAGACATTGCATGGGGCTTGCCGCAAGTGTGCCGCAAGTGTCGCGGTTATGCAGTAATCGCGGCAGATGCGGTTTTTTTCACCGCATCTGCCGCAATTTGAAAATACCGCTGATGTGAAAGGGCCCTCAAGCCCAACATCTTTATAATTGCTTTTATTTCCATGCATTGGGAATATTGCACACTGTTTTCTAAATCAAAACATGAACAGAAATGCATAGAATTTTTTATGTCAATACAGAATAAAAAACAAAAAAGTAACATTGGGTGCTCAATGTCTTTACAAACTCAAAACATGTACTTTTCTTTTAGGATGTAACATTCATATTTAGTCGTAGCACAGTTACCTTTAGAACTGCTTCACATCTATGTTGCATAGAGTCAACCTACTTTTGTCACCTGTCAACTGCAATTCTAGCCCAGGTCGCTTTGACTACATCCCACAAACTGCATTTTTGATATCACCACACAAGTGTTCTATTGGATTAAGATCCGGGGATTGGGGTGGCCACTCCATAACCTCAATTTGGTTGGACTGGAGCCAATATTTTGCTCGTTTACTGATATGTTTAGGGTTGTTGAAACACCCATTCAAGGGCATTTCCTCTTCAGTGAAAGGCAACATGACCTCTTCAAGTATTTTGATATATGCAAACTGATCCATGATCTCTAGTGTGCTGTAAAGAGGACCAGCACCATAGAGAAACATGCTCATATTATTGTGTGGCACCCCAGGGGCTAAGTGCCACAGAAACAACACCATGGGTTAACTCCCCACACAACACTTGACACTGCACTAGCACCTCTAGGCCAGAAGGGGGAGCTAAAGCAGCTCCCTTATATATTGTGGTCTGAGGAGGAAATAGTTAGCTGATAGTTGACAGTTGACAGTTCAGTTTAGTGCAGGGAGCACTAGGAGGAGGACCTGTAAATGGGAGCAGTGCTGAGCTCTTGACAGGGACCACTGACTACTTTCAGGCCTGAAGCCAGGGTCTGAGGAGAGGAGTACAAGAAACAGAGAAACACATCTGGGAGACTGAGTTACCTCATAACTTGCCCCAGAGGAGCGCAGAAACCGGATACCGGATCCGAATCTGTGACTGAAACATGCAGCACAGAAAACACTGGGATAGTGGAGGTTGTAGATCTACACTGTACCTCAGCGAAGCAACACGGTGGGGTCAGAAGCACACAGAAAGACTCAAGTTGCCTAGCAAAAGGGGGTACCTGTGAGGAGAAACAGGGCCAGCAGTCTAGCTAAAGCGGCAGCAAGGCCACACACACAGCACAGCAGTGGAAAGTTGAGGACCCGAACAGGGTGGGAGCAACCCGGCCCCGGTACAGACTCCATGGACAGTACTCTACTGAATACCATCACCAGTAAAGCCTTGGACAACTTCAAAACCGTGAGTGTGTGTGATCCTTGTGCTCAAACCCTGCGTGCCCTCACAAACTACCATCATCTCTACTACCCCTATCCTGCAACATCCATAGCCTCAATCATAGACTATAACTATCATTGCCCTGGGGAACCAAGCTCTACCCGTGGAGAGCCGTTACATCTCCAGCTGCCAAACATCATCCCCGGAGGTTCTGCAGTAGCAGTGGTCCCTTCACTGACCACAACCCGCAGGCGGTGTCACGACAAACTCCCCTGTAAATATCCCCCCATTACTTGCGGAACCCGGGACATGGTCCAGACCTAGACCGCCGTGATATCCCCAGCAGTACCCCGGTCTGGTACCGAGTACCCCGTCCCAGTGGGCTTCACAACTGTATTTGCACCACCATTCTTCACTGCCTTGGACTGTGGCTTGAATTCAGAGTTTGAGGGTTGTCTGATGAACCGTCTGTGGCCCTTGGACCCAAAAAGAATCATTTTCCTTTCATCAGTCCATAAAATGTTTCTCCATGTCTCTTTAGGCCAGTTGATGTGTTCTTTGGCAAATTGTTTTGGCTTCAGTACATATCTTTTTTTAAAACTTGGACTTTGCGGGGACTTCTATATGATCTTCACACAGGCGTCTTCCGTCACAGTCCTCACAGGTCACTTGAGAAGTCTGTGATCATCCTGGAGCTGATCATTGGCTGAGCCTTTGCCATTCTGGTTATTCTTCGATCCATTCAATTGGTAGTCTTTCATTTTCTTCCACGTCTCTCTGGTTTTGAATTTCATTTTAAAGCATTGGAGATCATTTTTTCTAAACAGCCTATATGGTCTACACTTCTTTATAAGTTTCACCCTCTCCAATTAACTTTTTTTATCAACGTATGCTGTTCTTATGAACAATGTCTCTAAAGACCCATATTTCTCAGACTTTCCAGGAAAAATACATGTTAAACATTTGCTGGCTTCACCCCAAAATAAGGGCCACGTGGTTCACGCCTGTTTCTGCACAGAATGATTGACCTCACTAATCAAACTCCACACTGCTATTTTGAACACACCCTCTTTCAACAAATTATTCAAATACTCAATAACATGCAGATCATGAATGCTGAGTCAGTTTTCTAAGAATCTACTGCACCAACCGGTAAATTGTTTGACATGTAATAATATAATTTATACCAAAAACAGTGAATAATTTGGTTACTCATATTGGACTGCTATTATTTTGAACTCTACTGTACATAGCATTGTACTTCAATGTGTAGGCATTTTTGACAATAAATGAATACAATAGCTTCACTATTTAAAAGAATTGAATAATATTTAACAGAAAAATAAGGCTGCTATAAATTAGTAATGTTCAAACTAATTTACATCACAGTTGATTAGGGTATATGTTAGTAAAACTGTCTAAAAAGGAGATAATGGTAATGACAAACAAATCTTTTGCCAGTAGGTAGTACCCCAACTGCTTGTAATAGAATGCAGGTGCACTGAGTTACCTGTATGTAAGAAAAGAAAAGTGAAGAGCATGCTAACAGGGTGGAAGCTGATGGATAGAAAAGCAAATAAAATCCTACACTGACAATTCTCATTGTGGCAAGTGGAATATGAACCCATTGATGTTGCTGTAAGGAAGTAGAAGCAGCAACAGACGCACTTAGCTAACATCTTGCATTGACTGTGGGAAAACATCGCCATCTGCTGGTCAAGAAGAACAGCCAGGAACCAAGTAGCAAAATAGGTGTTTCCTCACGAAAGAATGTGCAGGAGACATTGGGTCAGCTATGGTACAGTTACAAAATATAAAAGTCCAGGACAGAGAAGGAGGGCAGGACTTGGCGCCAAGAATTTAAGATAAGTGGATGTGTGGCAATAGATCGGGCTCATGGCCACCACTGCAACCGAAGTACCAAAGGTCAGAATCTGATGGTCAAAGACAAGACGCCAATAGTTAAGTATGGAAGACCAGATGATGATTGTCAAGTATTAAAGATCACATACCGACGGTCAAGTACTGAAGACAACATGCCAATGGTCAAGTACCGAAAAACAGATGCCGACGGTCAAGTACGGAAGACCGAATTTTACAGATCAAGCACTGAAGACCAAATGCTGACTACCGAGAACAGAGGATATGCAAATAGAGTTCACTGTGTTTGAGCACTTTTGCCAGCTGCCCGCAGTGTTTTCTTTGACTGGTCTCCGTGAGATCACTGATTGTTTCGTGATGCTGATCTACCAGGCATTGCTCCCATCTAGCCAGAATCCCACTCCACACTAAGGAGGGGCAAAACCCCGAAACAGCTGTCTGTGGAAGGATACCTGGCTTTGGTATTTCCCTTGTCATATCTTTAAGCTTGTAAAGAGCTGGATATTGACTGAAAGGGCCACTTAATATAGTGGTTATGGTGGTTTCCTCAAGGAGCCACCCCATGGCTAGGTCCTTCCCTGGAGGATATCTGGCTAGTCCTGTGTTTGAGACTCCTATACAAGGCTCCACAGACTCTATTTGCATATTCATATTTCCCAGGGGGCAATGCACCTAGGAATTCACTGTGTTGAGCGCCTTTGCCGGTCGCCTGCAGTGTTTTCTTTGACTGGTCTCCCTGAGATCAGTGATTGTTTCGAGAACAGCGGATGACATTTTGCCTCTAGAGGAAGACTTACTGGTCAGGTTATAGTATTAATAGTCGAAGTTTGCTAACATAACAAGACTAGTAATTTAGTGGGTTGTGCCATAGCCCAGTTAGGCCCTGTATTTTGATTCATGGAGTTTATTGTTATATTGGACTAGCTATATAAGGAGAAGTCGTGACAAGTTCGGATGACACTAACGTCTCTTTGACAGACACACCCAGGTCAAGTTAAACATTAAGTGGTATCTGTTGTCCATTGCTTAAGCGACTGAATGTAAAATATTGCATTTGAATCTTGTATGAAACTGTGTATTGATCTGCCTTCCGATAGTCCTCTGTAAAGGTTTTCTGGTTTTCCCTTTTAACTGCCAATTCTTTGTTCCTGTAAAATAAATAACTATTGTGAGTCATCACCGTGTCGCCAGTACTGCACTGTTGCTTTTTCGGATCCTGTTTACATTACATTGCCAGCTGACAAAAATCTAGTATATACGAGTGGTTTCGCACTAATAGCTGCTGTTACTAAATAGATAAAGATAGCTGCAAAGCTCTACAGCTCAAAGTGACTTATGAAACAGAATGAAAAAAATATTCTGCATACATTTTACAAGTAATTCAGGCTGCCAGTTCCTGCCAAACCGAGGAGAAGCCACTCACTTCATTGTGCACAAAGCTGTCCCTTTTATTCAAACTTTTAAAAAATATTTGAAGTTCTTGTAGACAGTGTAAGAAAGTCAGTGCCATGATGAGGTCAGTGCGCCGAAACAATTCTGTGCATTGTTCCATGCTGAGTAATATATTCTTTTGCAAGAATCAAAAGACTAAAAAAGTCATTCTCATGGTACAACAATCTTAGTGCCTGTTCATATTAAACAAACTATAAAAATTGTCTACTATCTTAATGTACAGGGTGGTCCATTTATATGGATACACCTAAATAATATGGGAGTGGTTGGTGATATCAGCTTCCTGTTTGTGGCACCTTAGTATATATGGGAGGAGGAAAACTTTTCCAGATGGGTGGTGACCATGGCGGGCATTTTGAAGTTGGCCATTTAGGATCCAACTTTATTTTTTTGAATGGGAAGAGGGTCATGTGACACATCAAACCTATTGAGAATTTCATAAGAAAATCAATGGTGGGCTTGGTTTAAAAATATCTTTATTCTTTCATGAGTTATTTTCAAGTTTCTCCTTGTTTACAGCCATTGACATGCTGCAGAGGTTAACACGTGAGGAGCAGATAGAAATTGTATTAATATCCGGTGAATGCAGTACCCACGTCATTGCAGCAGATTTCAATGTAAGACACCCTACGAGACCACCCATCTCCCATGCTACAGTTAGCAAACTGGTTGCCAAATTTTGTGAAACAGGTTCAGTGTTGGATTTGCCAAAATGTGGACGTAAGAAAACTGTCACTAATGAAGAATCATCAGTGGCTGTTCTAGCTTCATTCAGTAAGAACCCATAGTGTAGCACTCGCCGCATGTCACTGGAGAGTGGCATCAGTCAAACATCCCTTCGGCGGATATTAGCTATTCACAAATGGCACCCCTACAAAATCCAACTGCTGCATCTCAGCGAGGATGACCCAGATTGGCGCGCTGAATTTGTAGAACAGGACCCTCAGTTTACACAGAACATTATGTTCAGTGATGAGGCAAACTTCCTTGTGAATGGTGAAGTTCACAAACAAAACCAGCGCTATTGGTCTGACACTAACCCACAGTGGATAGATCCCTTCAACACTGATGGAACACAAAAATTGATGGTATGTTGTGGGTACATGGGGTACAAAGATAGTGGGGCCATTCTTCATCAGTGGAAACCTCAATGCCACTGGATATCCGAAATTGCTACATGATGATGTGTTGCCCTCTTTATACACTGAAGACGGCACGATCCCTGAGTTTTCCCAACAAGATGGTGCACCACCACATTATGGGTGTCAGGTCCGAGCATTCCTACATGAACAGTTTCCTGGAAAGTGGATTGGTCGTCGTGGGCCAGGTGAATGCCCACCAAGGTCTCCCGATCTGACGCCCTAGAATTTTATCTTTGGAGTGATCTGAAGGCAATTGTCTATGTTGTGAAGATACGAGATGTGCAGCATCTGAAACAACAGATACTGGAAGCCTGTGCTAGCATTTCTTCTGCGGTGTTGCTATCAGTGTGTCAAGAGTGGGAGAAGAGGGTTGCATTGACAATCCAACACAATGGGCAGCACTATGAACACATTTTATAAGTGGTCATAAACTTGTAAATAACTCATGAAAGAATAAAGTTACGTTAAAACTAAGCACACCATTGTTTTTCTTATGAAATTCTCAATGAGTTTGATGTGTCACATGACCCTCTTCCCATTGAGAAAAATAAAGTTAGATCCAAAATGGCTGACTTCAAAATGACTGCCATGCTCACCACCCATCTGGAAAAGTTTTCCCCTCCAATATATTAATGTGCCACAAACAGGAATTTGATATCATCACCCATTCCCATTTTATTTAGGTGTATAAATATAAATGGCCCACCCTGCACTATGGTAGAAAAAAATGGTAGTTGGATGATGTGTTAAGGCACAGGCAGGTAAGGCAACTACTCTGCTCTTAGATAGAGTTGTCACATCCACTGATTCCCCCCCCCCCACGCCCACCTACATTAGTTGGTCACACCCTATAGTCAATAACAGCATGTTCATGTCATCTGCACACATGGCATCTCATGCAGGTTAAACTTAAAGGGAGACATTTATTTAGACTATTGTTTTATACATAACAAAAGCCTGTTCCATAAAAGCAAATGGGACATAAATTTACACTATCATTTACATCCATATCCGGTATAAATTCAAAGAAACTTGTCAGTTTGTATCTAACTGAGCATATGTAGGAGAAAAGGGATTAAAGACTGTGCTCCCATACCAAAAAGTCCATATGATTCAGGTTATTGAAATTCAATTGGTGGTTTATCTTACGCGTTTCGGGGTTAAACCATTTCCTCAGAAAACACCACATACAAAAAGATGACATCTGTTTTTGAGTGGTGTTTTCTGAGGAAAGGGTTTAACCCCGAAACGCGTAAGATAAAACACCAATTGAATTTCAATAACCTGAATCATATGGATTTTTTGGAACAGGAGCGCGGTTTTTAGTCCCCTTTCTCCTACATATGCTCGGTTGATTCAACACGCGGGAGGACTGCTCCAGACCGAAAAAGCTTGACATCTACAGTTGTCATATGTGCTATACGGGTTCGTGACTTCTCACAACCCAAAAAGGTGAGCAGTTTGATAACTTTCTAAAAACCCTTAAATCTTACAGAGTTATACTATTGTGCGCCCCTTTCCCTTTCATTGTTTTACACCTCAGTTTTCATCTAAGAAAGTCAGAACATTTTGGCATAAAAAGTAGCCAGTTTTGACACAAAATATTTAGCATTTCAATCTGGGTGATTGTCCAGGGCTGAGGGCTCCAGAGGAGGCCCATGGTCAGATTGCCCTCACTTAATGTTTTGTCAGCTTTCCTGAAGCTACACTGTCAGCAATACAGAACGGCATCTCAGCTACAGGGGAGCAAGCGTTTCCTCTTCTTTGACGTGCCAGGGCAATGACATCATCGAGCAGCAGCATGTAATCACTGGCCACAAGGAGAAGAAGATCCTGGGGATTGGAGGATAGAACCGGGGGAATGGGAGCAAGGCGAGTACAGTACATGTGGTTGTTGTGGTTTTTTTAATATGTGTATGGGTTGTAGGGGGGCTATTTGAGGGCTCTTACTAAATATAGAGGGGCAATGTGGGGTCTCACACTGTATATAGTGGCCTCTGTGAGGGCTCATACTTGTATATAGGGGCTGCTTGAAGTTTCATACAAAATATAGGGAGGCTATGTGGGGGCTGCTGCTGTATATAGGGGGATTATGTGGGGCTCATATGATTCTACAAAATATACAGCTGCACTCTAAAACACTAAAGTATGCAAATATATGAATATAGGAATTTTTCTACTTCATTACTGCTAATGAAGAAAATTTAAAATACAAGATACCGTACTTAGCACATAAAAGGGCCATTTTATGAAAGTCCAACAGCCAGCAACAAGGCGTATCTCTTTGTTTGGTCCCTAACTGAATATGCGTCTATCCAGGCTAAAAGCCTACAATTTTATGGGCAGGCAAGAAGCTACTTGAATTGAAATTGACAACTGCCGCTGGTGGGAGTAGTGCTCAGTCAGAAAGGAATGAAAGGAGGGAGTTAGGTTAGGGACCCAACAAAAAGATACGTCGTGTTGCTGGCTGTTAGGCTCTCATAAAATTACCATTTTATGTGCAATCTCATTGTTAAAACTTTTTAATTAGCAGTAAGCCAGTTCGAAAATTTCTATATTCAATGTTGCATACTTTAGCATTTCCAAGTGCAGCTGTACATTTTTCAGAAGTTTATTGGATTTTCAATTCGTACCTGTTCAAATTTGTCTATTTGGATGTCCTGGTCAGTTTTTTATTTCATATTGGGCTCATATGATGTCAGCATACATAAAGGGGTTGTCTTTTCCAAATCCACAAGTCTACAGTCACACTTTGTTACTCTATGTGACTGTAGACTTGTGAATCCTCACATCATGCACAATGTGTGCTGGGAGGATTCTCTGGTGTCAGAGCTGGGAGTAGTGGTCTCATATCCGCGAGTATGTGGTATGTATACTCTAAGCCATAATCTGACTTGACGATTGCAGCCTCACCCAATTGCATTGAGTGAGGCTGTGCCCATTTAGTCAGATTTTGGCTGACTGCAGACTTGTCCAGCCACATTTTGGTCTGCATTTGCAAAAGCGCATGCGTTCTGCGTTTGCAGAAAATTACATGCATTTTTACCTGCATTTGAAATGTGTTTCCCATTGAAATCAATGGATGCATTAACGCATACGTTTCATTGCGGTTTTTTGGCACAAATGCTGTCAAAAACGGATTGCAAGTCAAACGGAATACAAAAGCAGATGTGAAAAGGCCCTAAGACATAAACTTTCACCAAATGTGTCAGTTTAGAAGACATGGGCCTCTCCTATTGGTTGCATTCCCTTACATGTTCAATGATTCTTGAACAGTTATCCTTTGTCTTGTGGGACCCTCTGCTCTAAAGTTATGATCTTCCAGTAATAAAGGTGCACATTTTTCCTTCAACCAAATAGGCATAGACCACAGAACCTCTATGTGGGTGTTTGTTTTTTCTCCTCTGTATGCTGGTCAATCAAAACACAGCTGCAGCCATGGAGACGTTTTGAGGTATACAACATTATTGAAGGGAAAATTTCCACCATTATTTCCTGGGGACATAACTTTTCAATGGAGGGGCACAGAAGATAAAGAAAAGGGGATTTTTGGTACTCCTTTTCTTGGAGCTTCAATTGGGGGACACAGGAAGACCTTGGGTGTATGCTTGCTTCCATTTAGGAGGCTGACACTATGCAAAATAACAAAAAAGCAACTCCTCCCCAGCAATATACACCCACCTACTGGCACAAATGTAACTCAGTTAGTGAAAATAGCAATAGAAGCAATCATAAACCATCGACTCTAACTATATACACAGGGGGAACGTGTCCCAATTGAGCTCAAAGGATTTTACGGTGATCAAATTCCTTTCTAAATTTCATTGGGGACAGGAAGACCTTGGGATGTACAAAAGCAGTCCTGTCGGGTGGGTGTAATAACACAAGTATTCGGGCGAACTCAGACCACGACGGCCTGTAGAATCTTGTGCCCCAGAACTGCATCTGCAGAAGCTTGAGTATGAACTTTGTAAAATTTAACAAATGTGTGAACTGACGACCAGGTGGCCGCTTTACAAAGCTGAGCTGCCGAAGCCTGATGTCTGACAGCCCAGGAAGCTCCCACTGCTCTAGTGGAATGTGCCCTTAGTCTAGATGGACAAGGAACCTGTTTAATGCGGTATGCCTCCGAGATAGTGGAGCGAATCCACCGGGCAATTGTAGCCTTAGAGGCTGCCAAACCCTTGCAAGAACCATGAGGGACCACGAAGAGGAGTCCACTCGGCGAAAGGAAGCGGTTCGTGAAAGGTAGGAACGGAGAGCCCTGACTAAATCCAGATTGTGCAATCTCTTCTCTCGAGAATGAGATGGGGCTGGGCAAAGGGAGGGTAGGACGATCTCCTCATTGATGTGGAAAGAGGAGACAACCTTTGGTAGGAACCTTTCCATGGGACGAAGTACCACTTTGTCCTGATGGGGGATCAAGTAAGGGGAACGACATGAGAGAGCCGCAAGTTAGACACCCTCCGAATGGAGGTGATCGCCACAAGGAAGGTGACCTTCCACATTAGGAGAGGTAGACTAGTCTCTTGTAGGGGTTTGAATGGGGGATCTTGGAGTACGTCTAGTACCAAATTCAGATCCCAGGGATCAAGGGGGGGACAAAACGGAGGGGAGACATGAGCCACTCCTTGAAGGAACGTCTTGACCTGTGGAAGTGAGGCGAGCTGCCTCTGGAAAAGTACCGAAAGGAGGATACTTGGCCTTTCAGGGAGCTAAGGGATAGGTGTGCATCAAGGCCAGACTGGAGGAAAGCCAGGAGAGATGGAAGAGAAAAAACCATTGGGGAATGATTGTGGTCCTCACACCATCAGAAGAAAGCCTTCCACATGCGGTGATAAGCGCGTGATGAGGATGGTTTCCTGGCTTTTAACATAGTCTAGAAGACTTGTTCAGAAAGAGCTGACGATCTCAGTACCGCGGCTTCAGCAGCCACGCCATTAATTGTGCGACTGAGAATTCAGGTGTTGAAAAGGACCCTGAGTCAGGAGGTCCAGGATATTAGGGAGTGGCCATGGAGAGTCCGCGAGGAGGTTGACTACCTCTGCAGTACCAGAACCGTCTGGGCCAATCTGGAGCTACGAGGATTACAGTCACTCCTTCTGCTCCGATTTTCTTGAGAATCCTGGGAATGAGAGGGATGGGGGGAAAGAGATAAGGGAGGGAGAACTGGGCCCATGAATCGCAAGAGCGTCCACATCGAGGGCCTGGGGATCCCTGGACCTGGTGATGAAGGGAGGGAGCTTGTAATTGTCCCTGGAGGCCATCAGGTCTACGTCTGGGAAGCCCCATCTGAGGCAAATTTGGTGGAATACCTCTGGGTTCAGGGACCCCTCTCCTTGGTCCAACCCCCACGACTGAGATAGTCGGCCGCCCAGTTGTCCACGCCTGGAATGTGGATTGCTGAAATTGCGGGAATGTGTAGCTTGGCCCATTGGAGGATTTGAGTCACTTCCGCCATGGCTGAGCGGCTCCGAGTCCTTCCCTGTCGATTTATGTATGCCACTGCCGCGTGTTGTCCGTCTGGATTCAGACATGTCGGCCCGTCAGGTAGGACTGCCAGTACAGGAGGGCTCGGAGGATCGCCCTGAGTTCTAGGATGTTTATGGGCAGGGAGGCTTCCTGGGAGCTCCACGTGCCCTGTGCTGTGTGGCTGAGGAAGGTCGTGCCCCAAACGGAGAGTTTGGCATCGGTGGAAATGATTGTCCATGTAATCGGGAGAAACGATCTGCCGCAAGAGAGAAGGGGGGACTCGATCCACCAGAGGAGTGACTCTTGCTGATCTGGAGAGGTGGACTGGGCGATCGAGACTGCTGAGGGAGCGGTCCCAAGTCGCTAGCAGAAAGCGCTGGAGGGGCCTGGTGTGAAATTGGGCAAATGGAACTGCTTTGATGGAGGCCACTATTCTGCCCAGAATCCTCATAGAGAATCGGAGTGTCCGAGGAGAGGGCTGCCTGAGACTGTGAATCCCAGACAGCAGGGCAGCCCGCTTCTCTGGGGAAGGAAAATGCGGGACTGGGCTGTGTCGAAAATCATGCCCAGAAAGGTGATCCGCTGAGTCGGAACAAGGCAAGACTTCTTGACATTGATGATCCAGCCCAGGCGATGGAGAGAACCCAGAGATATTTGCAGGCTTTCGAGACACCCTGAGCGAGAGGGGGCTTTTATCAGGATGTCGTCCAAGTAGGGTATTGCTAGAATTCCCTTGGACCGAAGGATGACCACCACTGTTGCCATGATTTCTGTAAAGACTCTGGGATCCATGGCAAGACCGAATGGTAGAGCAGTGAACTGATAATGTTGGGACTCTACAGCGAAGAACAGGAATCCTTGGTGAGACGCAAGGATGTGAACCTGGAGGTAGGCGTCCTGGATGTCTATGGAGGCCATGAATTCTCCTGGCTCCATAGACGCTATTACTGAACGAAGGGACTCCATCCTGAAGTGTCTCAACCGGAGCTTGGTGTTGAGAAGCTTCAAGTCCAAAATGGGGCGAATGGAATCTCCCTTTTTTGGGACCACAAAAAGATTGCAGTAAAATCTCCCAAAAAATGTTGATGCTTTGGAACGGGGATGAGAACGCCTGCTTCCTCGAGGGAAGAAATAGCTGGGTGAAAGTCGGTGATGAGTTTGGAGTCTTTCGGTGGCCGGGATAGAAAAAAAAATATGGTCTTGGGGAAAAGAAGCAAACTCGATCTTGTACCCCACCGAGACTACGTCTCCGCACCCAGGTCTCGTCAATTACTGATAGCCAAACTGACTGGAAGACCCTGAGGTGGCCCGCGATGTTGGGGTTGGCATCATGAGCGATTGGCCGGGAACCAGAGGGTCGAGTGTGTGCGTTACAAGGGCGCAGGAAGGTGTGGGCTTGTAGGAGGGCCTTTTTCTGTCCTGGCGGGCGGTGGAGCAGTCTCGCCGATTGGAGGATTTGGACGCTGAGGCACGAAAGGAACAAAATTGGAAATTTCTCTTCTTAGGGACTGTCCATTTGCTTTTTGCCTGCGGAAGGAGGTACTTTTCCCGCCGGTGACGTCTGATATGATTTTATCAAGCTTATCGCCGAATAGGCGAGAGTCCTCGAAGGAGAGATTGGCGAGTTATCTTTTTAGAGGCTGAATCGGCATTCCAGGCCTTCAGCCAAAATGGAGATCATGTTGCCGAAGGCCTGGGCGCTGCAGGATGCGGCATCGAGGCAAGCAGTGGCGATGTATTTTCCCGCCTGAGCGATCTGATCAGTCAGGCCCGCTAGTTCTACGGCAGTGCTTGGGACAGAATAACCCTACGGAGGTTCTTGGCCCAGGAGGCCACAGCCAGGGAGACCCAGGTGGCTGCAAATGAAGGGCAAAGAGAAGCGCCCGAGGCTTTGAAAGCAGATTTTGCCATGGCCTCAATGTGTCTGTCTGGTCCTTCCTTAAGATGCAAAACAAAAAGGAAAAGGGGCGCAAATGTGTAGGATCCCCTTATTAAAAACGTCTAAGTGGCGTGGGTAGGTGGCCACTCACCTTATCGGGTTGTGCAAGTCATACACAACCCGGTTTACCAGCCTCCGCCGCCGGCGGTATGTGCGCTGCTTCTTTCCTCCCTCTCTCCTGGTCCTCGGAACAGGACCTATCCGGTCACGTGACCGCGAAACCGAATTTGCGTCACCGCTTTTTGTTGTGGGTTGCCAGGAAAACGCCAGGTCCTCAAGGCAGATCGTTTGTGCTGTTCCTGAGCTGCTCCAGCCGCCAGTCCCTCACAAAGGGAGTAGTTTTCATGCACAAAATAGTAATGGTGGTCTGATTAGGAGCGCTCTAAGGATCAAGCGGACATATAATATGTTTTAATAAATGGCAAACCTTTTATTAATTTCTTAGCTCCCCTCACAGCTCCACTACGCGTTTCATCTGTATAGAACAGTCTTCATCAGGTGTGTGTCATTAAGGGAAGCGCCGTCTGCCAGGGGTAGGATGGTATTGGTAGCTAGACGTGACACTGGGGATCCACTGCTGGTGAGGTGGTCCACTTCTGGCGAACGTTCTTACAGAATGGATAAAGAGCCTCTAGACGCTTTCTGGATTGAAAGCGCTTCTCTGGGTGTAGCCATTCTGACTCACCGTGGCCGGGACTCCGGTTTAGACAGGCGTTTGCTTCTTCCTCCTTGTCACGGATGGACCGCGCCTGCCGGTAGAGGGACCCGGTGGTACAGATCAAAAATGATGAGACGTCTTGTGAGAACAGTTTAGGGGTTAAATTGTTTCGTGACACCACCTATGAGTGTTCTGGTAACTTTACCGGTGCTGCGGGGCCTCCGGGGGATGTAATGCAGCAAGATGGAACGCTCCCCACAGGCTAAGCGATGATCCCCGGGGCCAGGAGCAGCACAAGATGTTCTGAGGCAGCTGCGGTTACCTTAGCATGCGGATAAACAGTTCATAAGAAGGCACGGACACTGTAAGTCTCTGTAACGGGTTCTTTACTGTAACCAGCAGGCAGTACATGGTATACAGTTAAGGGTAGTGGACCGGGTGGACTCAGCAATGACCAGTGTATTCTCAGAGATCGCGGTGTTCCTCCATTCTAACTAAATACTGTGCCGTTGTCGCCCAGGAATGCCAGATCGGGTACAAGGAGGCTGCTTGAATGCCCTATCCGGGGTATACGTTCCGGATGCTTTGGGGAGCCTTGGGTCCTTCGGTGGGTACACCGCTGGCTAGACGACTGTATGTGGCAGTGGTGGGGTGCTCCTGTAAAGCGGTCCCTCCACTCCTCTGGTTTGCATAGAAGTGATAAACGACTCCCAGCTTCGGTACCAGCAAACCGGCTGTAGATGGGCACGGGATGTTTTTGGACCCGCATGTTGATGCCCGATGATCGGTTGTTAAGGCACCGGGAATAATGGTGCTCAACCGGGGCGATGGCCAGGGGAATTGGCCAGGGGGCCGCACGGAACTGTGCAACCCCCTCTCCTAGGTTGCAGAGCTGATGATCTTGCTTCCTTCTTCTACGTTGCTGTTACAACTTCTCTTACATTCTTGCAGACTGTTCTGCACACTTGGCAGACTAACTTGCTGCCCTAAACTTCCACTACACACTACCACTACACTCCGCCCACCAGGACCTTATTGGCCCTTTATGCTAGGTGATGCATGTAGGGTATGGATCTCTGAGTTAACCGTATGACTGCTGAGTCAGAGAATATTGCTGCTGCATTTTTGGCTGCAATACCCTCTTTGTGCCGCACTCGTTGCGGGGCGCCACACTCCCCCTTGGTGAAATACACTTGTCCCCAAGTGTCACGCTACCCAAACATTACAGAAGTATTTTGTATTTTGTAACAGTAATAAAAGTACACTTTTATTAATAACAGGTATTCACTTTAACTGGTATATAGCAGGTTAACACTTTTGCGGACCCGGCGGGCAGTCGGCTGTCCTTGTTATGAGTCCAGGCTATAGCCGCCAGGTTGCAGCGTTATCTACCAAACAAGAAGAAGTCTTTTGCAGAGTTCAAACAGTAACGTCACTTGTGGAGGGCACTATTGCGCACCCGTATAGCGAACCACCCATCGTAGCATGCATGTCGCTCGTAGGTAATAATGTCCCCTCTATACAGGTCGCGATCAGGGTGTCCTCGTGGCAAGTGTGACTCTACATCACGGCGCCCCACAAACACTTCCTCATATACGCCCTCCTCCCTGCCAAAACCCCACCCGGTGGATAGGTTGAAAGTGCTCACCCGTCCTTTCTTGCGGAGTTCATCGGGTAGTGGGGGTTGGCGGTGAGCTTCGGCGCGGTCCTCCATGTTGGCGCGCATACGAGACCGCCACTCCTCCCTTCGGATGCGACGTATATCTTCGTCGGAGCGGTGTGGAGTGTGGATAAAGTCACTGCGACGTGTTGGCTGTTGAACGGCTTGAGTTTGGTGGGCAGTCTGGATCGGAACCCGGTTGAACGGCACCGGGGAAGGTATTGCGAGTGCACCCAACCATCGTACCCGAGCAGACTGCTCGGCCGAAGGGTCCATGGTATCTCCCCAGGCGAACCCGGTGTAGAGGTCCTCAGCGGTGCTGTGGGTCTCGTCGTCGTCATCCTCCTCTCCCTCAATGATCACATCGGGCTGCTCGGCAAACGGAGATGTTGGAACGAGGTCCTCCGGGTCGATGGGCGGCTGTGCTGCAAAGTTCTCCTCGGGGTCGTCCTGCAGGGCTTCCAGGCTGCCTGCCTCTTGTTCTGTTGCAGCTGGGAATGATATTTCAATCCCGGTCACCAGGTAGGCCTCGGTAGTAGCAGAGGAGGCCTCCAGTTCGGGGAAGAAAACAGGCGACAGTCTCTGTAGTAGTGGTAAGACTGGTCGTGGGTTCCTCAGTAGGAACCAGGCAAATGTCAGCTTCTTCTATGGAGCGGATTGCAAGCTCCGACTCTAACACGGTTTCGGCTTCAGGCTCTGGAACGGGATAAGCTGTGGTCTCTACCGGGATGACGCAATCTATCGGCTCCGGAGACGAAACAGGACAGGGGTCGGCGTGGGCGAGGCGGTGCTAAAACTGGAGATGTCGTCCGATCCTGGAGTGGTTGCACCCGAGCGGCTCTGCTGCATCGCACGATGTAGTCTGCTGCCCAACCTCGCGCTCCAACTGCGGATCGTCCAATCTACGGTTTCTATTAGCCGCACTCTGAGGTCTTGCAAAGCTTCTTGCCAGAAGTCGGGGCTGCCGTCTATGTTGAGGACAGGACCTGGATCCGGATGGCCTATTGCTGCTCTGGCCTCGGCTTCCACTTGTCGCATCAGGTCATGGAGTCTTGTGCTGGTCATCTTTCTTGGAGGAACCACACCTGTCTCTACCCGGTACCCGTTCTGGTGAAGAGCTGGTGAGAAAGAGTCTGACACTCCCACTTCCTTGGGGGCTTTTGTAGTCCAATTGTGGGAAAAAAGTCTTTGGTCCGCCCCCATGGTTGTTTCGAGCAATCAGGGCGGACAATGATTTTGGCGCCTTTGCCTTGGCCCTCCCACGAAGAGGGGCGGTGGCTCACCCCTGGGCTTGCACGTGGCAGATCCTCATGGCGGGGACGCAATTTGGGCGCCATCTTGGCCCAACGGTGAAAAGGCGGGAAAAGTTCTTTTTAGGACGAACAAAGTCCAAATTGTTGAAATAAAGTCTTTGAAGCACATAATACCTGTTATGGAACGGGCCTGCTCGTATCCTGTTCGTGACGCCAAATTCTGACTCAACGTGGCCAGGACTCCGGTTTAGACAGGCGTTTGCTTCTTCCTCCTTGTCACGGATGGACCGCGCCTGCCGGTAGCAGGGCCCGGTGGTACAGATCAAAAATGATGAGACGTCTTGTGAGAACAGTTTAGGGGATAAATTGTTTTGTGACGCCACCTATGAGTGTTCCGGTAACTTTACCGGCGCTGCAGGGTCTCCGGGGGATGGAATGCAGCAAGATGCAACGCTCCCCACAGGCTAAGCGATGATCCCCGGGGCCAGGAGCTGCACAACATGTTCTGAGGTAGCTGCGGTTACCTTAGCATGCGGATAAACAGTTCATAAGAAGGCTCGGACACTGTAAGTCTCTGTAACGGGTTCTTTACTGTAACCAGCAGGCAGTACATGGTATACAGTTAAGGGTAGTGGACCGGGTGGACTCAGCAATGACCAGTGTATTCTCAGAGATCCGCCATTCTAACTAAATACTGTGCCATTGTCGCCCAGGAATGCCAGATCGGGTACAAGGAGGCTGCTTGAATGCCCTATCCGGGGTATACGTTCCAGATGCTTTGGGGAGCCTTGGGTCCTTCGGTGGGTACACCGCTGGCTAGACGACTGTGTGTGGCAGTGGTGGGGTGCTCCTGTAAAGCGGTCCCTCCACTCCTCTGGTTTGCATAGAAGTGATAAACGACTCCCAGCTTCGGTACCAGCAAACCGGCTGTAGATGGGCACGGGATGTTTTTGGACCCGCATGTTGATGCCCGATGATCGGTTGTTAAGGCACCGGGAATAATGGTGCTCAACCGGGGCGATGGCCAGGGGAATTGGCCAGGGGGCCGCACGGAACTGTGCAACTCCCTCTCCTAGGTTGCAGAGCTGGTGATCTTGCTTCCTTCTTCTACGTTGCTGTTACAACTTCTCTTACATTCTTGCAGACTGTTGTGCACACTTGGCAGACTAACTTGCTGCCCTAAACTTCCACTACACACTACCACTACACTCCGCACACCAGAACCTTTTTGGCCCTCTATGCTAGGTGATGCATGTAGGGTATGGATCTCTGAGTTAACCGTGTGACTGCTGAGTCAGAGAATATTGCTGCTGCATTTTTGGCTGCAATACCCTCTTGTGACGCACTCGTTTCGGGGCGCCACAATTCCTTGGTAAAGATGTCGTCAAAGTCTTCTGAGTAAGAGAAGACCCGAGGAGCTGGTTTATTACATTTAGACGACATTTTCCGTGTAGGCGGCTTGTCATCAGAGTCGACCTTAAGGGTGTCATTCACTGCTAGAACTAGGGAGTCTACTGTGTCCCTGACTCCCGAAAGTTGGTCAGAGTCTATATCCGGGTCCGAATCCGATATGGAATCGGAATCCGATGGTGCCGACCGTGCTGGAGAAGAATGCCTTGAGTAGAGGTCTCTGGGGGAGGGGGACCGGGACGAAGGGGACGGGCGAAACCGCTTCCTCTGTGAGCGATCTGGTCCCTCTGATTCCGAAGGTGGTTTGAAGGTGGCTTGGTCTGGTGGTCCAGGGAAAGCGTTCCCTGGTGGGCTAGGGTCGGTCTGCTCCAATGGATTAGGCCTAATCGCGGAGGCTATCTGCGTGGGCAGGTGCTCTAGGGCCGCCATCAGGTTTTCTAAGAATTTAATCAGAGTAGTGGCGGACTGAGATAAGGAAAGAACCACACCTCAGGTGGGGCAGAGACCACGGACGGGTCAGTGGTAGGTTCCTGAGCTGCCTGCATGGTCTGTGGGCTACAAGCAAGGCACAGTGGAAAGTTCTGAGCCGAGAGTAGCTTCATATTGAACTCTGAGCAGGCGTAGTACACTGTGGTGGCTGTACGGATGCTCCTTGTGTGAGGCATTGTGGCGCCCTGCTCACGCAGGTAGCCACAGAAATCACTAATGCACAACTGGGTTTCCACAGCAGGTACCTACTAAATACAACATCTTCCACCCCGGAACAGTAGGGGGAGCCCCACTTGCCGACCTTAGGCAAGATCCCCTATAAATACTGCTGATGGGGGAGGAGTTAGTCAGAGTTTGCAGATGCTAGGAGAGCTGCGAAGACATCCTGGTGATCGGTGCCGCGGTTAGGCCCGAACCAGTGACCCGGAGTGGCCCTTCTATGTCCCGCAAGCCTAAGTGGGACTGAAGGCAAGGAGCGAGTAGCCAAAAGGGAGTTAGGAAGAACTTGAGGAAGTTCACCCTAAAAGAACCACCGGATATTGGGGAATCCGCACCTGTGGGATACTATAGGACCACAGAAAACCCAGTCGCACCATGGAGGCTTTTGTTACCCGGTTTCCTCTGTGGGTCAAGAGAGGGAGCCAGACACAGCAGCGCAGCATTACAGTGATCAGAGATGGTAACCCGGAGACCGCACAGGAGGAGAGACAGACACCAGAGTCAGGAAGAGAGAGGAGGCAAGTCTGGCTGCAAGCAGGCTGTGCTTCAATCATCACTGCAGAACAGAGGAGGCCTTATACCCACTTACTGTGGGGACCCACTGTGCAACCTGTTCACCCGTCGGTGCCCTGGACGTCTTTACCTGCAAAACATCAGTAAAACGTAAAAGAGACTTTGCAGTGTGCGTGTATCATTCCTCTCTGTTCCCGGTGCCCTCATAGACTGCTCCAGCACTCCCTATACCATCCCAGCTCCGACTCCAAGCTATTCTCCTATCACAACACTGCCCGGAGGTCCAGTCCTACCTGTGGGGGACTTCACCATCCTAGCCGCAATACCTTCTACCTCCGGCGGACTGTGGCGGTGCTGGTGGCATCACACCAGACAGTACAGGTGGCGTCATGACAACAGACTTTGTACATAGTCCCCTGTAAATATCACCCCCTTTTTGAAAGATAGGCCCAGGACACAGGGTAAAGCGCGGCCGCCATTCCCCTGTGACAATGCTGAAAGCCCTCAGATCCTGACACCCGAGTACCCCACAGCCTGGGCGCAACATTATTTTTTTCTGGCGTCACGAACAGGTTCCCGTGCCCGGTGTTACCGGGTACTGTGTGCCGTGTTATTGACTGCATTGAGTGATTGCTTAAAGTACGCCGCCATTACAGCGCCGAAGAGTGGGAAGAAAGGGGGCGCGCCAGCCTGCAGAGCGCAAAACTGAAACCCGCCCCTCGCTCAGCCGAGCATTCCCGAGCGCCACGGCCTAGTACGGAAACTCCCGAACTCTTTAAATCTTTAACACCTGGCTGTAATTCACTAGGGGAGCCTCCAACATGTCGGCCTCCTCCAGCGACGACGACGGTGCATACGCTGACCCCCGGAATTACACTGAAAGACCTATGGCTGCCTCCGGCAGCACTGCAAACCATTATAAAGTGCACTATTTAAAATATAACTTTTAATAAATATTTTGTTAAAATTAACAAAAAGGTGCTCACCCACACCTAGTGTCTACAAACATACGTCATACAGGGATGGTTATTCTACCCTTGCCCTGTACTTGTATCTACCTGACAGCGGAGATTTCTACACCTAATTTTTACGGTGTCCCCGCTCCACGACGGCTCACCCTAATATTGTCACCTATGTTTAGGGAGCTGTCAGGTCATACATCCCATACACTCATGAGGTGTCTAACTGGGCATGGGTCAAACCCCTATGTCCAATGTATCTATGCCTTTTATGATTATACTGTAGATAAGTAAGTTACAGAAGTTAAACTAATTGGGGGGCTTTCGGGGTTTATCATACGTCTTACACAAACAAAAGTTTATGACACCACTCTCTCTTGAGTTAGTTAAATAAGCCCAGATTCGTATGCCCTCTCCTATGTAACCCACAATAATCAGGTGACAAAGAACATAACAGTCAGTACCACCTCTCACAATATGGATGCATGATTAGGTAGATAAAGATCAATCACTTATCTCAGATCCACTGTCTTGTGCGCAACGCGTTTCCACCTGCTGATGAATAGCAGGTTTCATCAGGAGTGACAGTTCTTCCTTTGAGGTGCCTGCAGGTCTCTTTGTATAGTCCTCAGGTTGCGCAGGTATAGGTGGATAAAAGTGTCATCTCTCCCCCTCTTTCCTGCGCTCCTCCTCCCAGTGTGGATATCTGGGGTTCTCCACTTTCTATATGGCTGTGTGCTCTAGCCGGGGTGTTAGGTATCACCTCCGGTCCTTCCTGATAACGGCGCCACAGTCCGCACTGCCGCACGCCCCTCTATATATCTACCTCCGTCAATGTGAGGCTGAGGGAGGCGTGTCAGCGTGCGTTTCACCGCCGCGTGTCTTCCGGTCTGCGTTCCACAGACCGGAAGCGCATCAATACCAACAACCATGCCATGGGCGTGCCCGTGTACAGCGATCCGCCCATCGCAAGTGCCCGGCTTGCGGTCCTAAGCTGCGGCCGCGCCGCCGGGGTTCTGGGAAAGACATCCCATCTCCTGTCATGCCGCCACATATAACAATACAGCGGCATAACATATAGGGGGATAAGGAGATCCCGGGGACAGAGAGGGAAAATGTAAAGGAACACACATGTCAGTATATGTGGAATCAATAATATCATCTTGTGTATCCATCCCAGATGTTCTCAGATATTTCCTCACTATTAGGTAGAATCATTAAGGTTTTGTAAGGAATCCAGTGATCATATGTTCCCATACCTGGACGCTATCTGAAGAGAAATCCCTCATGTCTTTCCTGATTTCCTACTTCGTTCTGCTATTCATCTTATGTATAGTGTGCCATGACTCCCTCCCCATAGCAGCTCGTAATTATCCAGTATATCCACATGGATGAGGACATTCCCTCCTTCCTCTGGGGAAAATATAAGCACTCCCATATCTATGGTGGGGGAATTCCCACTATGTCTAACTCGAGCATAGCAGTCGTATGGTTATTTTTGTATCATGGCAGGGCTAGTCCCTTCTACTAAGATGGTCCGTCTGTTAGACATGAGTGTTCCCATATCTCCCCCCTCCCCGTTATCCTCCGAATTCCCTTGGTGTTAGTAAACGATGGTTTATTGAGGAATCCCACCAAGATTCATACACTTTATGCATAATATTACCATATTATTTAAAAAGAAGAAAACTCCGGCAGCACTGCCAGCACCACCGGCGCATCGGGTGCACTCGCCCCAATAATGCCGATGTCACTCCCATACATCCCGGGGGCCAAGTGGTTGCCCCAGTATGACGGATGCCCCGATACGTTGGATGAGTTTAAACGAAAAATCAATAGCGTCCTAGATATGTATGCGATGACCGGCCAACAACGCGCTGCTGTGGTACTCGGACAGTTAACTGGCGCAGCAGAGAAAGAAAGTGTGTCCTGCTCGGCTGCTGAACGCAAATCCACCTTTGCTATATTCAATAAACTCAGAGTTCCTTTCGAGGAGTGTAATGAGGCTGATATACGCATGAGATTCCATAACTGCTACCAGAGGCCGGGGGATGACATAAGAGCTTAAGCCTGGCGTCTGGAAGAAGCACTGCGTGCCCTTATAAATGTCGGCCCCACCAGTGCATCTGACGAAAATAAGCTCCTGGTTGAACAATTCACTTGGGAACTGCTATCCCCCGAGGACAGTAAGACTGTACGTTGATGGTCATTAAGCAATCCGGAAGCTGACTTCAACACCCTTGAGGAGATGGCCATCAAAGGGTTAAAGCAGGTAGAGACCCACGAAGCTGCTATTAAACGGTGGTGCAGTGGTGAAGTGCAGGCTACTCCAAAATCATTACCCGTGTCTACAGCCATGCACAATGTTCAATCTGCTCAGCCTGATAAGTATGATTCCCTGCGAGCTGAGATGCGTGCTGAGATGTGCCAGATGAATAAAAACATCGCTAAACTAATGGACGCTCTGCAGTTACAGCAAAGCCAACAGCCAACATTAAGACCTCACCCCAAACCTCAGCCGCTTATTCAACTTGCCGATAGCCCGGAGGATGTACCCTGGATGCAAGGGAAGCAAGCCACAGCGTACCGAGGGAGGACCACCGACCGCTACAGCTCCACTGGGGAGCCTATCTGCCGTCGCTGTAACCGCACCGGTCACCTCGCCAGAACCTGTCCTTTAAACGGGCAGTCCCTGGGGGCCGGGGCCAAACCTCAGGATTAGATCAACAGGGCCCAGCCACCTGGTACAAGACCTTCATCATACAGAGGCCGTTTCTGTCCATTGTACTGGATGGCATCCCGACACCTGCTCTGCTGGACATCGGGTCACAGGTGACCACCATCCCCTATATCCTTTATAAGAAGTATTGGACTAATGCAGAACTGAAAGAGCCTGAAATAGACCTTACCCTTAATGCATTAAAATGGGAACCACTTACCATTATGGGGGTCAGAGAAGTGCCCATAAAGGTGGGGAGGGTGGAATTGCAGAACCAGGGGGTCCTTGTAGTGGCAGAAGACAGTAATGCTAATGATCCCTATGTCATACTAGGTACTAATGTTGTTAGCAATTGCATGGAGGAAGTTTTGTCTTTGCTTCAACAGATTGCAGACACTGCCAGACCTGGTCAAAGGAAGGTCCTCCAGCGTGAGATCAGAGCGATCCTGCACCAGCAACAGGTAACAATTACAGGTGGCGAAATTGGTACTGCATGGGTGACACTCGTTGCCTATTGTGATTCTCCCAATGAGTGAAATGATAAAGGTGCCAGACTAGGCGCCGAAACGCGTAGGAGGAAGAAAATAAAGCTTAGAAATTTGCTCAAGGAAAATTTGACTCTTTGGTGAGTTTTTACATTTGGAGCAGCGCGGACCGTGGCACACCTGCATTCCCATCTTCTCTTCTGGATTTCACCACTGGTCAGTGGTTGGTGGAGGTCCTGCAGCAGCTCTTGATTGCTTCACGCTTACAAACCAGTTGTGGGGATCACAACTACACCAGGTGAGTGGTTCCACAATACCATCCTTCTCCACAGTGTCACTAGTGATAGGGCACTATTGCGCCTCTTGTCCCCCACCTCTTTTTATATTTTCTAGCTGCTTTGAAGTCTGTCAACTACTTCTCCACTTTAGATCTCACTAGTGGGTATTGGCAGGTGTCCGTAGCCGAGGAAGAAAGAGAGAAGACGGCATTAGCAACACCTATGGGCCTATGTGAATTCAATAGAATGTCCTTCGGACTATGTAATGCACCCGGAACCTTCCAGCGATTAATGGAAAGTTGCCTGAGACATAAGAACTTTGAGACGGTGCTGCTCTACCTGGATGACGTGATCGTGTACTCCAAGACCTATGAAGAACATGTCACTCATCTAAGAGAGGTGTTTGAAGCTCTGGCCAAATACGGGATAAAGCTAAAACCATCAAAATGTCACCTGTTAAAGCCAAGAGTACAGTACCTGGGACACATAGTCAGTGCCGAAGGCGTGGCCCCCGATCCAGACAAGGTGACAGCAATCAAAGAGTGGCCAGAACCGAAGACCATCAAGGAAGTAAGTCAATTCCTGGGTTTAGTGGGCTACTATCGGAGGTTCATCAAGGAGTACACCAAGAAGGCTGCTCCCCTGCAAGACCTCCTTGTAGGCCAACCCACAAAGGGCAAGTCTAAGGATTCTCTGTGGAAATTGGGTAAAGAACAAGAGGAGTCATTCCAAACAATGAAAGAAGCCCTGACGGGAGAAGAAATTTCTGCTGTACCCAGACACCAGCAAGTGGGACTCGGAGCCGTCCTTTCCCAAAAACAAGACGGCAAGGAAAGGGTAATCGCCTATGCCAGCCGGATGCTGCGCCACAGAGAGGAACCCAGAGAACTACGGTTCCTTCAAGCTGGAGTTCCTGGCCTTGGTCTGGGCCGTTACAGGGAGGCTCAAACATTATCTAGCCTCTAGCAAATTGACAGACTACACAGATACCCAGAATATGTCTTAACAGATCAAGGATCAGCCTTCGAAGCGGAGGTCTTCCAAGAGTTCTGCCAGATGTATGGATGCAAAAAGATCAGAACAACCCCGTATCATCCCCAAACCAACGGACTCTGTGAGAAAATGAATCACATCATCATCGACATGCTGAAGATCCTACCAGTAGAAGAAAGGAATCAATGGTGGGAGAAACTACCTGACCTGGTTGACATGTACAACCACATTCCAGTAAGCTCTACAAACTGTACATCAGCTTACCTGATGAGAACCCGTACAGGAAAATTACCCGTAGACTTGGAACTCAGAGTAGTAGATCCTGAAGCAAATCATGCCATTTCCAACTGGAAAACCCATCGCCTAGAACAATACAAAAAGGTTCAAGCCAGTGTAGAAGATAACCTGGAGAAATCCCGTGAAAAGCAAGAAAGGGACTATAACAAACATGCTCCAGCAGAACCAATAACACATGGAAGTATTGTCCTCAAGAGGAAAAGAACTCGACATAAGTTAGACGATCGGTGGGAACAAGAACCCTACGTCCTATTAGATTCTGTAAATGACAACAACAAAGTTTGCCTTATCAGCAAGGATGGTGGAAAAACTACACAGACTGTATCCAGAGATCACATTAAGAAGTGTCCAACAGATTGGAAAAACCAAGATCTCTCCTATCAACTAATTCCTGAAACAGAACCAGTATAAGAAGAAAGTCCATATCAAGAACCAAAATAGAAAGTAATCCCTACTATTTTAGGAGAATTCCCAGAAGATTGGCCTCAACAAGATGGAGCCATCATAGTGAAAAATATTGAGTTTCTACCAGCCCAACTAAGTGGTACAAAGGAATCAGGAAGAAATACCCGTTGCTAGAGAATCTGAGGATGCTGCAATCGGTACACCTGCTAGCCCTGTAGTGAGACTAAAGGTACCTTTACACGCCGCTACAACAGGATGGATACAATCCGCTACTTCACGTGCACGAGCACGCTCCAACGGTTACAAACGGTAATCGCATCTCCTTTAGACGCCGCCACAAGGTGCGCTACGCTACGTTACATCTATAGCTAGCTACATCGCCGGGTGTCTCAAGTCACCTTCTGTAGCTTAGCTTACCTCATTTACACACCGCTACAACAAGCTAATATGGGCAGGCCTGGTTCAGCAGGGACAGCACATAGGCGTGCCACAATTGTGGATTACGAGCCGTCCGTACGCTGATAGGACAAAGCCATAACATCCTGATCGGGCAGGCATCACAGGAGGCTGAGTAATACATGACGCTCGAGCGATTTTGTAGTGTGACTCGTCAGCTCCTTAAATATGCCTCCCTATGCAGCGACTACCAATCGTCATGCAGGAGCTTCCTCCAATGATCGCTAATGGGGCGCGGTAAACCGGAGCCTGTGTCACGCCCCAGCTACATTCCAGCTACGTAGCCTGGTGTCCAGAGTTCCCTTCTGTAGCTTCTTTACACGCCGATACAGCTCGCTACAATCGGCTTTGTAGCCATCTGTTTTCGAGCAGTATTCGGAAACAGATTTATCTGTTGCCGGCTATCACGTCCCGTCTTCACACGCCGCTACTACGGGCTATATTGGCGCTACAAGCTACAATCGTAGCCTGTAGCGGGTTGTATCCATCCTGTTGTAGCGGAGTGTAAAGGTACCTTAAGGCAACGCAGAAGCTTACATGACATGCCTGCACCAAGCCCTTCACTAGACACCTCACCTGAGACAGTGACACCTGTAGTGCATAAGTCAAAGATATGCACACAAGGTCAACCCCCGTCTAGATTTGGAGAGTGGGCACAATAAAACGTAAGATAGAGCACACTAAGGTAACCTGTAAATAGTAAACTGTACAATGAGAATGTAAATAGTAGTGTACAGAAGGGTGGAGGAACTGGGCCCAGCCCCAAGCACATTAAGTTAGGTATAGAAAGTGCCTGGGGTAGGGAGGTACCAGGTCTCCTAAGCGGAAACACCCATAAAGACAAGTGTTTACTGTTAAAAATATGGACTTTTGAAAGACTTTCCCCTTTCTCTTACTTGGAGCATACAGAAAATGGACTGTAAAGGACTCTTTGAACGTTTCCCTTTTGAACTTTTACAAATTCAAAGGACTACAGTTACTGGACTAATGTAGCCACAAACTTTTCAAAGCCTGCGGTGGATGGATTAGCCCCGTACGGACTTACCTGTTTTCTGTTTTTCAAATATTTTTCAGTGCTTTTTGTAATTTTCAGACTTTCTAAATATGTTACCTGTTATATTTTTGAAATTGTTATTCTTTTGTTAAAATAAAAATGCTCAGTCTAGGAGTACTGATGTTACCTAGGGGGGTATGTGGCGCCGCTGCACACCGGACCGGAGGGCATATTAGCCCCCCAGTCCTGTGTGCAGATCTGGTCCGCGGCTGTCAGGGGCCTCCCGGACAGAACCGGACCGGATCACGCCGCAGTGTGAAGCGGCCCTATGACGAACTCCACAATCTTACCATCATCATTTACACAATTTTGTTAGTTTAATCTTTTGTACACTTTACAGCCATTTAAAGAAATCACCAATGGTACCCTAACAAATAATGAATCTATACTAAAGTCTACTTGGATTTCAAGATCATTTGACTGTGCCAGGTAATACTTTTCAGGTTTTGAAAATAATAGGCTTTCGTGTTCACACAGTATGTTTTTTTTTTGCCGAAGATAACATGTACTCATAGCTTTACACAGTCCATAAAAACCACTAACGTTTTCAAGGGTATCTTCTGACCCATGAGCCTAATGTCTATTTTGACAATACCTACAGCTGGGATAAGGAGCTCATTCATTGCAGGTACCTGAAAGTAAAAAGTCACTAGTCCTTCTGGAAATAGACTTGAAAAATTGGCTAGACGTAGTGGTCACCTCCAACCCATTATCAATCAAAGCTATCCACACTATTTAGAGTAACTCGGATGGTGGTATACACTCTACACAATTGAACATTTTCTACAAATGATATGACAGGCCATGATGACCCTTTTTGGGCCCACAGGACATTTATTCAACTCCATTTGGCTCAAGTTTTCTCACTGGTCTCTATTAACTGGGAGATCTCCTGTTTAAGCTTTTGAGTCTCATATATATGTAGTGAATTCTTGGAAACCAGTATTAGGCTAGGGTCACATTTGCGGTGAAAATTTCAGATCCTGATCTGGTTTTGAGATGTTAAAAAGCTCAAAACTGGACCAGGAACCGCAGCCCATAGGAGCCCATTATGTAAACTGGATTGCACTACATGCAATCCGGTTACCACTTGCGGATTTGCAGTCTGCCGTAAAAATCATGCAGGCTGCAGTTTTCGCAGCGGTTTGCAAACCACAGCAGGCTTGCTATAATGGGCTCCGGTGGGAGCCCATGCGGCTGCCGCAAGGCACATGTGAATGCCTGCGGCAGCCGTATGCTTTGTTCATCACTGCTGCCGCAGGGATGAACAAAAGGTTAAATGTTAATAATAGATGTGGGCAACATGTCTCTAGGGGGTGCCCACCCTCTCTAGAGACATGATGTCCACTCAGGTGGGCATGTGAGGGGTTAATCTGGGCATTTATAGTATTGCCGGCTATTGTTGGCATTTTCAATTTTATGAATGAACCCGGCGTCTCCTCACTGTGTAGGAGATACGGTACGTAATGTACGTACTGTGTGAGCCGCTAGCCTTGGTCCTGAAAGCATTAACATTAGGTCTATGGTGATGCGCTGCCCATAGACATAATGTTAATGCTTTCAGAACCAAGGCTAGCGGCTCATACAGTACATACATTACGTACTGTATCTACTACACAGCGAGGAGCCTCCAGGTTCATTCATAAAATTGAAAATGCTGACAATAGCCGGCAATACTATACATGCCCACATTAACCCCTCACATGGCCACCTGAGTGGACAGCATGTCTCTAGGGAGGGTGGGCACCCCATAGAGACATGTTGTCCACATCTATTATCAACATTAACCCTTTGTTCATCCCGGCAGCAGGGATGAACAAAGCATATGGTAACTGGATTGCTCCGGATTACACATCCTGAGTAATCCGGTTACCGCATTGCGGTTTGCAGGACACATTTTGTGAAAAAAATGTGTCTGAAGGCAATTGCGCTTACCGCATCCGGATCTGGATGAGGTAACCGCAATTACGCTTCCAAGTGTGACCCTTAGCCTTATACAATTTCTCTTCTCTGTAGTTTTGGGCTCCAATGCAGTTTTGCTATGCACATTCACATATGAGCCACCATACTATTTAGGGCAGAGACACACTATGCGAGATGCATGTGAGACACTCGCATGAGTCGCGCATGATTCACCCAGAACAGCTGTCGCTCTCTGGATGGAAGTGTGTCAGCTATTTGTGTTTCTATGCAGCTCCACGCTCCCAATCAGAGAGTAGACAGAGAGTCATGCAAGAATCATGCAAGCATCTTGCATGCATCACACATAGTGAAGCTATGCCCTTAAACTGCCACTCAATCACAATCTTAATCATATCCACCAAAGCTGCATCTGACTACATAATCTCGTAGAACCCAGTCAGGGTCTAAAATAGGAAGACATCCTGTTACAATACTGATGGAACACGGCTGGAATCCGGTGGTCCGAGGGCCAGTGCAGGAAACAGCAGGCAATGGTAGAAGTCCTTGGACACAGGAATTTAAGTTGAGGAAACAATCCAGATAAAAGTGGGAGTAGTCTGGGAAAGACCGTGCTGAGCTAGAGACTGGAACTAGACTAATTGCTAGACACAATACTCAAGAAATGAGTGAAGGTTCTATGTGGTTAAGTAGGCCCAAATAGGAAACAACATGGCTTTCACAGATTCAAAAGCAGCCATCTTACTAAAGGGCAATTTGCCAGGACACAATAACAGCCTCCAGTGGTAAGAGTGGAATTATAGCACAATATAGCAAAATTGAATATAGCAGTTATAGTGGTTAATCAGGAGAAACAACAGAATCCTGACACACCCTTTCATGAGTCTTTTCCATGACATCAGGTCTTCAACAAAATTTTGTTGCATGACATGGTCATCTAGCTTACTGTGTATATGGAAAGTCAATAATGGTCGTAATGTCCCCATATAAAGTCTCTA
>JARQOC010000012.1:64483086-64638086 GCA_033576535.1 Allobates femoralis
GACCCTGAATCAAGTCAGTGTGATAATGTGTCAGACGTCACATTCTTGGACCTCATCCTGAATAAGATAGAAAAATTTAACCTATAGAAAAAAAAAAGGACCATCTGGCCTGTCTGAGGGTTAATCATTTAGCCAATTCAATGTAAGCTACATTCTTATGATCAGTGACCACAATGACTTGATGAACTAGCCCCTCAAAAAAATGCTTCCATTCCTAAAAAGCTAATTTAACAGTGAGTAGTTCACGATTTTCAACATCATAGTTTCTTTTGTCAGTCAAAAAATTTCTAGAAAAAAATTAACATGGCCGCAAGCTGGTGTGGCCTTTATGACGGCCTCCAAAGCATCCACCGTCACAATGAATGGTTCCTGGAGGTCACGTTGGATTTGAACAGGAGCTTGTGGGGTTAGTTAGAAGTTTAGCAATCTGACCAAAACCAAGATAAAACTTTCTTTAATAGTTGGTGAATCCTAGAAAACGTTACAACTCTCTAAACTCACGAGGTAGAAATCAGTCAATTATGGCCAAAATCAGGAAGCGTATAGCCATTTATGGTGGTGAAGAGGAGAATGGGAATATGCCTCCCCAAAAAAAGACACTGGCTTTGAGTTTATATTACGCTGCTTTCATTTGATGGTGTTGAAAAGTTTGGCTCAATCCAACCCTTGTTCATTTGATGGGTCAGCCTGTCAGCTTTTTCAGTTGACAGGCGGGTGCACTTATCAGTAATAATTCCCCCTGCAGCACTAAAAACCCGCTCTGACAAAATGCTAACGGCAGGGTAGGCCAGGACTTCCAAGGTGTAGAGTGCCAGTTCATGCCACCTGCCCAGCTTGGATACCCAATAATTATAAGGCACAGAGGAATCACGGAGGACATTCATACGGTCGGCAAGGCACTCCTTCAGCATCTTCCCAAATTTTGCACTCCTTACGAGAGTACCCCACGCCTCAAAGCCTGTGCCATGGGAGGGGCTGAAAAAACTCTCCCAGAACTTTGACAGTGTTCCCCTGCCTCTGCTGGATTGGAGTTGTGTCTCTCTCGCCTTGGTTGTCCACCGAACTGTGACCTCTGCTGCCAGCGTTTTCAGAAGGGAATTTTTTTAATAATTCCGCAACAAGGGACTTCTGGTGCTGCTCCATTTTTGTAGACCTCTCCACCTGGAGAATAGGAGATATAAGTTCTCCTTGTAGCATGGGTCTAAAAAGTGTCACCAACCAGTAATGAGTGTCACACAAAATATTGATAACGCAAGGGTCACAGGACAGGTAGCATAACATAAAGTCAGCCAAGTGCCCCAGACTGGTAACAGGCAAGACTTCCATGTCCTCACCAAGAGGATGACTGACTTTCTTCCTCCGCCTCCCTGTCCTCTGGCCATCCATGCTGAACAGACGATATAACAGTTGTGCAGGTAGCACCATCTATAGCGAATGAAACTAGCTCCTGTTCTTCTTCCTCCTCCTCCTCATTGTCCCCCAATCCACGTTGGGATGAGATGAGGCTGGGCTGTGTGTAATCACCCTGTATGGTTCCTTGCTCCATCTCATTGTGCTCTGCCTGCAATGCACAAAGAATCCTCTTTGATTTTGAGCAGAGAGTGTTTCAGAAGACAGAGAAGCGGGATGGTGACACTAATGATGGTGTCATCGCCGCACGTTTTGGAGGACGGTACATATGTTGGACAACTATGTCCACTCCTGATGTCTTATGTGTGGAGTCTGAAGCGATTTTCGACGGCCTTGTTGATGTTGGTAGTCAAAAACTGCCCTCTTCTGCTCACAAATCATGACCAACATCTGCAGTGTTGAATTCCAACACGTGGGGACATCACACGTCAGTCTGTGAGCCAGAAGCTGCAAACGCTGCTTAAACCCAGCAAGGGCAGCCGAAGCAGTAGATGACTTTTAAAATGGGCACACAGGTGGTGTAATTTGATAAGCAGACCCGACAGCTCCGGGTAGCATTTAAGAAACCACTTAAGCACGAGTTTGAGCACATGGGCCAGGCATGGGACATGTGTGAGCTCGCCTTGCCTCAGAGCCGCCACCAGGTTCCGGCCATTGTCACACACGACCATGCCTTGCTGTAGGTTCAGCGGTGTGAGCCACAGATCTGCCTGCTCTTTCAGAACTGTCCACAGCTCTTCAGCATTTTGCAGTTTGTCACCTACAGATATTAGCTTCAGCACAGCCTGTTGCCGCTTGGCCGAGGCAGTGCTGCAGTGCTTCCAGCTTCTGACTGTTGTGGAGGGTGAAGAGGAGGAGGAGGCTGAGAAGGATGACGTGCAGGAGCTGTAGACTGTGGGGGCAACCCTGTTTGAGTTAGGGCCTGCAATCCTTGGCATCGGGAGACTGGGTCCCGGCTTCCACTATGTTAACACAGTGTGCCATCAGCGAGATGTACCATCCCTGCCCACAAGCACTTGTCCACGTGTCCATGGTTAGGTGAACTTTCTCAGTAACTGCATTATTAACGACACAGCTAATGTTTTGGGACACGTCCTTGTGTAATGCGGGGATGGCACACTGGGAGAAATAGTGGCGGCTGGGGACCGAGTATAACGAGGGATGGCCGTCAGCATAAGTTAGTGGAGTGCTTCCGTCTGCACTAGCCTAAAAGGCAACATTTCAAGAGCAAGCAGTCGCGAAATGTGCAAATTGAATAGCTTGTGGGGTGTTGGCTGCGTATTTGCGCTTGCGTTCCAAGGACTGGGGTATGCACAACTGAACGCTGCGCTGGGACAAGGACGTGGACATTGTTTATGGTGGTATTTTTGATTGTGCAATGACAGGTGCAGGACAGGAGGCATCTTCGCATGCACTATGGACAGGGGATTGCCTTGCATGCACAACGGTGGAAGAAGCAGTGGTGTCACCTGCAGACACTGCTCTTGGACCCTGGGGTTTGGCCCACAAAGTTGGGTGCTTTGCTGCCATGTCTTGATCATTCTGGTGGTCATCAGGCTGGTAGTTTTGCTACCCCTGCTAATGCTGTCATGGAAGGTGGTGCAAATGGCCTTTTTGGAATTATTGGCAGAGTCCATAAAAAACAGCCAGACTCGGGAAGACCTAAGAGTTGTACTGGCAACCTCCGTCATGTTGGTGCTACAGGGAACGGTTGCCTGCCTTCTGTATGCAGCCACCACACTGCTTCTTTCTGCCTGTTGGGTGCTACACCTCCCCCTGTGCGCAGCTGTCCTCGCTTTGCATGTCCTCTTGTCAAGTTTGGTCAGTCACTATATCATCCACCACATCCCACCACATCGTCTTCCACTTCCGCACCCTGGTCCTCCTCTTGACTTTCTGGCAATTGTGTATCATCATCATCTACCTTTTGTGACATTTTCCCATTGTCGCCTTTGTGCGACCGTGGCTGCTCATAGGGCATCGCTACATACAATCTCCTCTTGCGCCACTTCAAGTGGATCGGGCAAAAGGCCAGAATCTATAAATGGAAAAGGGAACAGCTCTTCAGAGTGTCCAAGGGTGGGATCAGTTTTTTCCGGGCACTCGGCATGGTGGAAGGAAGGAGGATCAAACACTATGGGAGATCCACTTCCTAATAATGAGACCTTACATAATTTAAAGAGGCCCTCCTCCACGTGTCTTCAAAGGAGCATCGAGTGCCTCCCAATTTTTGGCAGGCCTGCATAGGGCAAGATTATGGGAGACCCACTTCCTAATAATGGGAACATACAATATTTAATGAGGCCCTCCTCCACATCTCCTAAAAGGGACATCGGAGTGCCTCTCAATTTTTTTTTTTAAATCTTTAATATAACAAAAAAATAATATATACCAACACAGTGTCACAAGTGAGTATGAGCCCTTAACATTTCCCCCAGGAAAATCCATTTTGGTTTTGTTTTTCGACGTTTCATTGTGAGTCTGTAAAAGTGGCATTATACTCAGACAACATTGTTCACAGCAGTAACCTGGGAGTCTGAAATGCTTAAAGGGGTCTTCCCCATGCTGTTCCCATGTCATTTGAGCACTGTTCTTTTTTTTTTCCTACCAACAATTGTACTTTTAATGGGATTCATCAGATTTCCATTTTGGTGTCCTACTGTTGGGCACTACTTTTTTGAAAGTGTAAAACCCCTTTAATATAATTTTTTTTTCTCAATTAGGTTTTTATTAAAGATTTTAGCAATTTATAAACAAAAATATTCAAATATCACATGTAAATGTAAATATCTCAGGTTACAGTATGTCTTTAGATGTAAAAGCAATATACTCATTTTTCCTCAATATGTTTACAAAAATGAAAGAAGAGAAAGAAGAGAAAACTCAGAGAAAAAGAAAAAGGGGAAAAAAGAGAGTAGGTGATATGGAGTATGGGACAAAGAAGAGAGAAAAAGGGAAAAAAGTAAGATCCAGTATTACGGTAATTCCTCCTTACATTGTGATCTCTCTAAAGAGGGAGGAGTTAAGAAAAGAGTCCCAATGGAACCATCTTTGAGCTGTCTCTTCCCGTTTTTCTTGGGTGTGGGCAATCAAAGTTTCCATACGACTGGTCAGGCCCACCTCCTGAAACCAGTCTTCTAGCGTTGGGGAAATAGTTTGCTTCCACAGTCTAGGAATAATCGTCTTAGCCGCTTACAGTAGGTGTCTTAAAAGTGATTTTTTTATACATAGATTTTGGAATAGAGGTCATATATAATAGGACCGCCTCTGAGGTATGAGGTAGAGTTATCCGGGTGACTTCAGTGATCACCTTCAGTACACTTTTCCAAAAGGGTTAAAGGATCGGGAATGACCACCATACATGCATCATTGATCCTGTCACACGACCACATCTCCAGCAAAGGTCTGAGGTTTCCGGATACCACCCATGCAGAGCCTGGGTACACTATACCACCTTGAAATTATTTTGAAACTAGTTTCTTGTGACTTGGTGGCAATGAATGATTCATGGGACAGAAAAAAACATCTGTTCCATTGTTTTAAGGCCCAGTTACACACACAAATAATTGTGCAGAGATTGCTCGCAGATCTCTGGTTGCAGTAAAATCATGGACACATTGTTCCATTTTGTGGCTGTGTACAACATGGAGCAATGTGTCCATGATTTTACTGCAACCAGAGATTTGCAAACAATCTCTGCACAATTATCTGTGTGTGTAACTGGACCTTTACAGTAAATGTTTTTCCAAGCTCTTTCTCCCAAGCTCTGCAGAAGGGAGGGACCTCTGCCCCTTCGACCGTAAGAAGTCTGTATAGATTTGCTATGGCATGTGTAAGTGGAAGTTCAGAAAGGCACCAGGTCTCAAAAGTCATCAGGGGGATGGGGTTTTATAATGATCTATAGTTAGCGAAGAAATAAAATGTTGGAGGTCCCTTAGGATCAATCAAAGGGTCTCCTCTTGACAATCGGCAGACACTTTTCTAAGTTTGTGATATGCTAAATGGTATCTCAATCTTACGTTTGGACAGGTCAGACCAGGTCCAAGGGAGGGTTGCCACTTACAATGAGCAAACAGCCTGCATAATCTGTACCCACAATTTTGACTTTGAATTATGTAGCAGATCCAACACTTTGCATATGTTGCCGCCCTATGATAACGACGGCAATCCCATCCCATCCATGTCCTTTTGTTTAGTTAGAATATTACATTTGAGTCTTGGACGTCTCCCTAACCAAATAAAGTGACCAAAATATCGTTTGACCTTGTTCCAAAAGAATGTCGGTATGTGAATTGGGACAGTCTGTAAGAGATAGAGCAGTCTAGGAAGTACTGTCATTTTCACAATGTTAACCTTTCCAAAGCAGGAGAAATTGCCTTGATTCCAAGACTTCAGATTTCCTTCCAATCTAGATAAAAAAGGAAGAAAATTAGGAGCAAACAATTTAGACAAATCTGAGGGGATCCGAGTCCCTAAATAATCTATTGCTTTGTTCGAAGGCCACCGGAACAGGTAATTAGATTTCAGTAAGTTTTTTGATGTGCAGAAAGCCCAACACCCAACGCCTCCGATTTATCTATGTTGCCTTTATACACTGTGTGCAGAATTATTAGGCAAGTTGTATTGTAGACAGGCCCGTATTTGGAGTTCCTGCCGCCCTAGGCACTGTCAGCGGTAGCGCCCCCCCCGATGCGAACCCGCCCCCTGTCGCACCCTGCCCCCTGTCGTGCCTCGCCCTCCCTGTTGTGCCTCGTTCCCCCTCGCCGCAGAAATTCTGTATGTTCATGTTGTATGTTCTCCAAGTGTTTGCATGGGTTTCCAACCACTCTACAGAGACATACTGATAGGATGTTTACCCAATGGGGACAGTGTTGATGTATGTAAAGTGCTGTGGAGTTCATAGTCTAATATAAATGTAAAAAATATTATTCTTAATATTATGTCACAATACCGGGATCTGAGGTACTTCTATTTTGAGGTCAGGGGCTCTCTGATGCCATGTTGCTGCCGGTCTCACTGTCTTCCTCTTTTGACACTGCAGTGCGGTGGACAAGAGAGCATTAACTGGTTAATAACAAGAAGTATGGAGTGTGTACTGAGGCATAAACCCTCCCCATACCATGAAGTATGGTGTGTGTACTAACTGAGCCATAAACCCTCCCATACCATGTCCAGCAGACATTGTAGGATTACTATATGGATTTTATTATTAGGGTACAGACACACTGGCATGAAACTCGGAAATGTGTGATTTTATCGCGTTGCAGTCAGACCAATGTTATTCAATGTCTGAGAGCAGATTAGCGTGTGTCAGACGTTTTTTTCTCAGCCAGATTCTGGATGGAAGTTGCAACATGCTGCGACAGTCTGCGATTCATGCACGAGACTCGCCAATGCAAGTCTATGGGTCCGACAAAATCACGGACAACAGTCGGACCATCCGAGAGGCATCCGTTTTTTCACTGATACATTCTCATTCTGTAGCTGAGAACACTGTAAAATGCTCCTGTAAATGATTCTACAGTAAATAGCTGCTGAGGAAAGAACAGATTGCACACGGACACCAAAATTTCGCAACTTTTCAAAGCAATATATGCCTGAATTCTGTTAAAACTCCTTTGATGAATAGGGACGATCAAGTATAGTGGTCAGATTATACCATGCATTCACCTATGCAGTCTACAAATTCTGTGACCAAAAAAAATGCAGAAGAATGCAAAACATTATATTATACAATACAATAAATATAGGAACGCCGGCCAGGGATTGTAAGGAGAGAGCTGACCAGTCCCTCACACTGTGTGTGCAAATACGGCCCTGTGTATACACAGGACAATCCACCACTAATATGGCCACCAGTACAGCCCCCTGTAGCTGCCACTCAGCTTTCCTAGAGTCCTGAAAGGTATTAAACCTAGTATGGAGGAAACAGGAGTCACTTGTCATTCAGGAGTTTGGGAAAGATGGGTGAGGACACGGGAAAATAGATGGATGGATAAAATGTGTTGATTACAGGGAGAGAAAAAAAGAGAAAAATTAGAGAAAGAAAACACTAACTTTACAGAACTGATTGATATGATATACATGAATGGTTGAATGAATGAATGAATGAATGAATGAGACACAATGTGCAGATTGGAGAAAGGAAAAAAGGAGAGAAAAGAGAAAGAAAAAGAGGGCAAGAGAAAAAAAGGAGAAAATAAAAGAATGAAAGCTAGAAAGGGAGAGCGAGAGAAAGAAAGCAAGAGGGAAAGCAACAGAGAAAGAGAGAGGGGATAAAGAGGGAAAGAAAGAGATAAAAGGAGAAAGAGGAGAGAGAGAAAGAGACGGTAAGAGAGAAAAACAGGTAGAGAGAGAAAGAGGGAGAGAGAAAGTGAGAATGAGAGAGAGAAAAAAAGAAAGTGAAAAAGAGAGAGGAAGAAGCTGAGAAAGAGAGAGAAAAAGAGTGAAAGAGGGAGACAAAGAGAGACAGATAAACCCCCTATATACAGTGCAGCACTGTATACACACAGCCTCCCCGACTCCTCTGTGACTGACTGTCTGTCAGGGGATCATCATTGCATTTATCCCGCCTGCCACACGGCAGCCACCCACCATCAATGATCATCATTCATGATGCATGATGATTGATGTCCCCATGCCAGAGGTGTATCTAGGTTTTCTGGCACCCGGGGCAAGAGTTAAGTTTGGCGCCCCACCTCCCGTGGTCTGAGTAGACGTCATGTGACCAAATGACCAATCATCCATATGCAATTTTTACACTTACAGGAGCAGTGACTGCTGAAACCAGCAAGAGCTGTTTCTGACAGTGAGTGTATATATTACATGTTGTTAGGAGCGGGCTAAGTTGCTTTTGCGTTCCCTTGCATTTTTTAAAAGTACCCAGCAAACGCAACATGCTGCATTTTTGTGCGTCTGAGGATGCTTGGTATATACGCCAGCATCCTGAAGCGCACAAATAATGCAAGCAGCTCAATAGAGCCGCACTGCCATATAGGTGGCACCGCAGCCAAGCGCTGCGTCTGGCCGTCCAGATCTCTCTCTCTCCTCACCTCTCTTCTCCGGTCTCCTCAACATTTACTCTGCCACTCTGCACGTCTCAGTAGAGCAGCGCTCAGTGATGACATCATCATGCCCCGCCGTGCTGAACTGCAGAGGGTAGACAATGGGACTGGGACTCTGGAGAAGAATGCTGCCGGCAAAGGTGGCTGAAACTATAGGAATGGAATCTGCGGGGGGCTACCACTGGTACACACGCCTCGTACACACGCGGCTCCGCTCCGCACGCCTCGTACACACGCGGCTCCGCTCCGTACACCCTCGGTTCTGCTACATCCACCACTGTAAATCCTTCCTGATCCCAGACATTAATTTCACCTTATCCAGCACCATGACAACCTGCACGGCAGAGTCCTGCATAGAAGCTGATCATGTGACCCCTGACTCCGCCCCTCCATGTGACATCATCACAGGTCCTGTAAGCTCAGAGCAGCCATAGATGTACTGTTCTACTCTGCAGGTGGAAATCAATGCGGTGGGGAGTAACATGCGGCCGGCAGAGAGACCCGACCTCAGGCACTGCAGCAGAAGGCCGGCGGCGACCTCCCTGCCTGGTGCGCCCAGGGCAAATGACCAGCCAGCCTCCTCATAGATACGGCCCTGCCCATGCATCGGCAGTGCACACATACTGGCGACGGCATCCGGACTCCGGCGCTGACTCAGAACTGAGCTGCTGCCTGCCAGCGATGTGCTACCGCCTCCGCGGGAACTTCAAGTGGTCTCTCCTCCAGTGGTGGGCCCCTCCTCGTATCTTCTGGGTCTGCTGCGGCTGCCTGCAGGCTCAGGTGGGTGGGCCTAATGATAACGGGGGATTGGGGCTTTAAACCGGGGGGCGGGGCTTGCGACCCGGCCGGGAGCACAAAAAAAATAATTAAAAAAAAAACATGCTCAGGTGCCGCCCCCCTAATGGCTCCACCCTAGGCACGTGCCTACAAGTGCCTAAGGGAAAATACGGCCCTGATTGTAGAGGATTATTATTATTACTGATCAACAACTATGTTCTCAATCAACCCAAAACCCAGAAGACTCAAATATCAAAGCTTAATATCTTTGGAAGTTGGAGTGGGGTTTTTTAGATTTGGCTATCTTAGGAGGATATCTGTTTGTGCAGGTAACTATTACTGTGCAGAATTATTAGGCAACTTAATAAAATATATTCCCATCTCACTTGTTTATTTTCACCAAGTAAACCAATATAACATCACAAAATTTCGAAAATAACATTTCTGACATGCAAAAACAAAACCCCCAAAAAATTAGTGACCAATATAGCCACTTTCTTTATGATGACACTCAACAGCCTTCCATCCATAGATTCTGTAAGTTGCTTGGTCTGTTTACGATCAACATAGCGTGCAGCAGCCACCACAGCCTCCCAGACACTGTTCCGAGAGGTGTACTGTTTTCCCTCCCTGTAGATCTCACATTTTATGAGGGACCACAGGTTCTCTATGGGGTCCAGATCAGGTGAAAAAGGTGACCATGCCATTATTTTTTCTTCTTTTAGACCTCTACTGGCCAGCCACGCTGTGGAGATATTGGATGCATGTGATGGAGCATTGTCCTGTATGAAAGTCATGTTTTTCTTGAACTATACCGACTTCTTCCTGTACCACTGCTTGAAGAAGTTGTCTTCCAGAAAGTGGCAGTAGGTCCGGCAGTTGAGCTTCACTGCATCCTCAACCCGAAAAGGTCCACAAGTTCATCTTTGATGATACCAGCCCATACCAGTACCCCACCTCCACCTTGCTGGTGTCTGAGTCGGAGTGGAGCTCTCTGCTCTTTACTGATCCAGCCTCTGGCCCATCCATCAGGCCCATCAAGAGTCACGCTCATTTCATCAGTCCATAAAATCTTTGAAAAATCAGTCATAAGATATTTCTTGGCCCAGTCTTGACGTTTTATCTTATGATTCTTGTTCAAAAGTGGTCATTTTTCAGCCTTCCTTACCTTGGCCATGTCCCTGAGTATAGCACACCTTGTGCTTTTTGATACTCCAGTAACATTGCAGCTCTGAAATATTGCAAAACTGGTGGCAAATGGCATCTTGGCAGCTTCACACTTAATTTTCCTCAATTCATGGGCAGTTATTTTCGGCGCCCTTCCTGGCACCTTCCTCAGGGAAATCCCTGAGGAAGGTGCCAGGAAGGGTGCCGAAATGTGTAGGAAGGAATAAGATATCCCTGAGGAAGGTGCCAGGAAGGGCACCAAAATGCGTAGGAAGGAATAAAGAAGTATACTGCTACAACATCTTGCATCCCAGGTGATTTTGTGGACTCAGCAGCGCGGACCGTGGTACACCTTGCTTCCCATATTTTCTGGCAGTTTTTCCACGTTGGAGTGGTCGGTGGAGGTCCTGCAGCAGCTGATACTGTGATATGCTGTTAAACCAGTTGTGGGTCTCACAACTGGAATAGGTGAGTGTAACTGCATTACACCACTCACATCTGAGTGTCACTAGTGATAGGGCACTATTGCGCCTCTTGTTCCCCCACCTTTTTTGTAAAGAAAACACTGTGGGCAGCCGGCTAAAGCGCTCAACACAGTGAATTCCTAGGCGCATTGCCCCCTGGGAGTTTTTAATATGCAAATAGAGTCTGTGGAACCTCGTTTAGGAGTCTCAACACAGGACTAGTCAGATATTCCTCCAGGGAAGGATGTAGTCATGGGATGGCTCTTTGAGGAGACCACTATAACCACCATATTAAGTGGCCCTTTGAGTCAGTGTTTAATTGGACCCAATGAAGCGCTGACAGCACGAAACGGTTAGCCGTTGTCCGACTTTGCACCCTCACCCTCCCTGCAATTGTAACCCTGTGATGGAATAAAAGAGCCACAGCAACTTCTGGTGAGTGCCGCTCCTTCTTTATACTAATTTACGGACTTACGCTTAAGCTGAGCAACACCAGTTTAATCGGTCGCAGCCCACAGCCTGTGTGGTTATCAGCCCAGATAAAAGGCAGACCAGTGCCCAGATTCTCTCTGCTTATATGATTGCTTACCATCTTTTTTAGCCATTAAAAAGTATCAACCACTAAGGACTCTCAGATCCCAATATTTTGCCCATTACAGTCACCCATCAGTGTAAATACTCACCACTCTTCTCTCTGCTCCAGTCTCCTCAGCATCTGCTCTGCCGCTCTGCACGTCTCAGCACAGTGGGGCTCAGTGATGACATCATTGTGCCCCGCCATGCTGAGCTGCATTGGGCGGACAGCGGTGGCCGGGACTCGGGAGAAGAATGCTCCTGGCAGAGGCGGCTGGGACTATAAAAGTGGCAGCGGCATCCGTGGGGGGCTACCACTGGTACACACAACTCATACGCACATGGCTCTGCATGCCCCGTACACACATGGCTACCCCCCGGACACATGTGGCTCCGCTCTGTGCACCTCGTACACACTTGCTTCTGCTCCGCACGACCCGTACACATGCAGCTGTGCTCTGCACACCTCGTACACACTCAGCTCTGCTCCATACACTTAGTACACTCTCAATTCTGCTCCGTACACCCCATACACTCTCGGCTCTGCTCTGTACACCTCGTACATACGCGGGTCTACTCCAAACGCCCTGTGCACTCTCGGCTCTGCTCCATACAAACACGGGTCTGCTCCGTACACTTTGTACACACGCAGCTCTGCTCCATACACCCTGTACACACTCGGCTCTGATCCACACAACCCATACACATGTGCCTCTGCTCCATACAGCTAGTACACTCTTGGCTTCGCTCCATACGCCCCATACACACTTGGCTCTGCTCCCTACACACTCTGCTCCGCTCCATATGCCCCATACACACTCGGCTCTGCTTCGTACATCATGTACACACTTGGCTCTGCTCCGCCCAACTTGTACAAACTCTGCTCCGCTCCATATGCCCCATACACACTCGGCTCTGCTTCATACATCCTGTACACACTTTGCTCTGCTCCGTACAACCAGTACACATGTGGCTCTGCTCCATACACCTAGTACACTCTTGGCTCTGCTCTGTACACCTCGTACACACGAGGCTCTACTCCATACACCTAGTACACTCTCAGCTCTGCTCCATACACCTCGCACACACTCAGCTCTGCACAACTTGCACACACATGGCTCTGCTCCATATACCTCGTACACTCTCGGCTTTGACACTGTAAATCCCTCCCGACCCACACATAAGCTTCACCTCATCCAGCACCATGATGACTAGCACAGCAGAGTCCAAAATACACTGAGGAGCTGATCATGTGATCCCTGACTCTTCCCCTCCATTGACATCACCACAGGTCCTGTAAGCGCAGAGTGTGCAGCACTGCAGTGGAGAAGAAAGCTGGCTCACACTGCCGGGGAGGGGGCGCACCATGCCGGCGTCGGGGAGGGAGAGACTGCAGGCACTGCAGCAGGAGGCCCAGCGACACCTCCCTGCCTGCTGTGCTAGGGGCAGATGCCCCGCCTGCCTCCCCCCTAGATACGCCACTGTGGCCAAATACCATATTTTTCGGATTATGAAACACACTTTTGTTCCCCCATATTTTGGAGGAAAGCAGGGGGTGCGTTTTATAATCTGAATCTACGGTAGATACTGCAGGGGAGGGTGGGGGCAGCTCTGACTGAAACTGTGTGGAGGGACCAGGCCGCAGTGTAGGGGGACCGGCCCCAGACTAGTGGAGAACAACCAGGCTCAGCTAGCAACCCAGAGGCTGTGGTATCTCCAAGTACCAAAGCCAAAACCGCACACATCCGCCAAAAAGGTGGCCACATAGGGTCCAGGGGACAGAGAGAGAAGTTGCCCTACAAAGGCCCGCAGCCACTGGCTCGGGGCTCTGTGTGTGAGGCGCAAGGCAGGGCTAAGCAAGCGCAGAGTGAAATAACCATGGGAGGACAGTGGAAGGGGGGTACCGGTGAAGTACCACCAAGTTACCCAGGAGTTAGCTGCATCCCCTCCACCAAGAACACAGCGCTCAACGGGTGGTGACACAGTGATAATTGAGCAACAAACTGTGAGTAAAGACCTTGAGACTGCACCCCGCTGTGTTTGTGAACTTAATCGTCACGCCATCAGCCCTGCGTTGTAACATCAGTACCAACTCACCCAGTAACATCTGCTGCCCTAGGGTTAGCCCTACCCATGGACTGTTTAACACCTTAGCTGCATTACCATCAACCCCAGAGGAACTATTCTGCAGTGGCAGCCATCATTAGCCGCAACCCGAGTACAATTACCCCCATATCCCAAGTCCAGTAACTCCCCTATAGCAACAACAACCTTTCCCCTTTTGATTGACTTCTCTGGGGCCACGGACTGGGTCACGCCACCGTGACTTCCCATTCCCCGAAGACATCATCAAAGCCAGCTCCGGCTCAGAGAATCCCACAGCCCCCATGGAGCACGTCACCAGCACAAGGGGGCTATATCCTATATAAGGGGGCCATATCCAGATTAGGGGGCCATATTGAGGATGGGGGGCTCTATCCCAGAATGAGGGACCATGTACCAGTATGAGGGGGCTGTGAGGGACATATATATGATTTGTAAGATGGACACTGGCATTATAAAATGGATTCCATTTAACATTAAAAATTATTTTTTTCTCTTTTCTTTCACCAAATTTGGGGTTTCGTTTTATAATCTGGTGCGTTTTATTAAGCAAAAAATATGGTACATAGCTGTACAATGCTAACATACTGTAATAAGGGTAATAAAACGAAGCAAAGATACCTCCTGCCACTTTTTCCTGTATGTGATTATAGGAGAGGCCATTACACTGGGCCCCACCATCTGGGTCACACTGGGGCAGATTTACTACTCCTGTTCTATATCTAAACAGTGCAATCTAATGCCTAATTCAGATGTCTGTGTTGAAGAGGCAACAGTACCCCCAGCCGCCTTCCCAGTGCAAATAAAGGGTCGCCTGCTGCTATTCACACTTGAACAGGAACACACAGAAGCAGCAGGGTTCTTTCTCAGCAACAAAACTTTACTGTTGCTTAAACATTCACACTTATAGCGGCTGATAGCTTTCCCATGAATGGTGTTGCATTGTTAACCATTACTTTTAGGGTACTGTCACACTTGGCGACGCACCAGCGATCCCGACAACGATCCGACCTGGTATGGTGGGTTTACACGCCGCGATATCGGCGTCCAACTCCGACCCAACTCCGACAAAAAGTCACGTGGGTCGCGAGTTGGAGCCGATATCGGGTGCGCGTTGTATTGTTTTAGCATCCAACGCGATGCTGGAACGATGCCAAAACGATATCGGAGTTGAATAGCTGAGCTATTCAACTCCCCGATATCGCAAGGCCGTTGTACCAGCATCGCTGCGTGTGACAGCCCAACTCCGATGCGTACTCGCACCTCACCCATTAACTCCCATGTTAAATGGTCGTTACTGGGTTGGTGGGCGTACACATCGGAGGGACGTTGTTTCCCGATATCGCAGCGTGTAAACCAGCAATGTGATATCGGGAAAAGCAATCCCGAAATGCGCGCTCCCGCGGCGTTGTATGCGATATCGGGACGATATCGCTACGTGTAACCCCACCAGTAGGGATCGCTGGTGCGTCGCTACGTGATCGCTGGTGAGATGTCAAACAGTCAGATCTCACCAGCGACGCAGCAACGATACGGAGGTCGTTGGGACCCTGTCACTCTCGGGCGTAGTATTGAGATCGTTGGTCATTGTCCCTGTCAAACACAGCGATGCACGCTGCCCAGCAGGAGTGCAACGACTGAAAAATGGTCCAGAACGGTTTGTAACGATCAGCATTCTCACAGCAGGGGCCCGGTCGCTGTTACGTCTCAGACGTAGCGAGATCACTGTTGAGGTCACTGTTGCGTCACAAAACTTTTGACTCAGCAGCGATCTCGTTATCAATCTCACTTAGTGTGACGGGGACTTTACAGTCGATTGATCAGCAGACCGCTTCCCTGGCACATGGGTCTCCAAAGAGATTGTCTAGCTTTTTTGTCAAACAGTGTTAGGCTCCAAACTCTCAGAGAGTCATGGTGACACTTGGCACTGTTCAAACCACAGAATCTGACATTCCACACTATGGTTTCTTTGATGCTTCTGAGTTGCACAGGTAGACTCAGGCGTCAACTGTGTTCTCAGATCAGGCTATCAGGAGTTAAACTCTGCTAGTCTCCTGATTATACCTGGATCACATGCTCTGGAAAACCTATCAAGGTCGCTCCCTGCCCTTTTAAGATGATGGAATCTGTCTTCCAATGCTGATTATAGCTTTTGCAATACCGATCTTTGTGCTGTTGTGATCCAATTGCTGTTGATCTTTTGAGTGCTGTTTGGTGTGCTGTGGAAATCCTCTTGCTGTCGGGTTATTTCCTTACTCTTTTTGCCACTGTGCCCGGACGGGCCCAAAAGGCTGGCTACCGAGGATGAAATCCAATAGCCTGCAGGCTCTGTGGCCAGGTCCTGGAAACCTGACCAGTTAGAGCCTGGTTCCCTTCCTACAGCTTGTTCTTCTGACCAGCCACTCAGGGCTGGCAGCAAATGCGACCAGTCAGACTCGTGGCTTGACATCCAGACTGGAACAACTCCTGTTGCCTACCTCTCCCTCTCCTAACTCTTCCGTCCAACCAGAAGTGGGGTCTGCCCGAAGGTGGGTCTCTTCCGCCCTGCACTCACTGATCGGCGTTTGGAAATGTTGGATGTATAGGGAATTTCCAAACAAAGTGACTCACCTCTCACCAGATGTGACATTACACAGAATGTAGAATACAATACCACTTGCATCAGACAGAACGCAGGGTTGCCACATTCCTCCCTAGTTAAACACAGTACATCCCGGACTGTAATAAAAGTACAAAAAGGTAAGGCAAGAACAACATTTTTACTAAACAATTGCATAACAATGAATAATGGTTTTAATAATAAAGCTCTGAAATCCAATTTTGGCATACTGCAAACATTCCTTCAGGAAGGCACTTCACATAAACAGTTGACTAAAACAGTAACAGTAATAACATAATGGATTTACAGCCCCAAACCACTTCTGAGGTAATGCATCGACCCTGGGTGCGGTTGAAAGGCACACAGACCATGTTTTACATTCTTCACCCCACCGGCTGTTTTGTCTTGACAGTTTAAGTACAATGTGGCCTTAGCCACGGAACAGTGGGTAAATAAAGTTCATAAGTTCTTTCAAGGTAATTTGGAAGTGCAAACAGGTTAAAGTGCGATTGTCTTTGAAGTTTAACCCTGTTACCCATTAATGAAAAAATGGCAGAAAAGGGCACAACATTTGCAACAAAAATATAGAAACAAAACAGAGTAGTCCACTGTCCAGTGGGGCTTAAAGGTTACCCCCCATTACAGCATTGTCCATGTAAAGTAGAATACACTTAAACAGTTCACATTTAGAACATAAGTCCTTCCAGCCAACAGTTTAGGAAAATTGGTCCTTTTAAGAAAGTGATACCTATTTGACTCACCGTGGCCGGGTCTTCACGTCGCAGACGATGCTTCTCCTGTCACGGTTCCGCGCCTGCGGCTGTGGGGCCCAGTGGTCCAGATCAAAAGGGGTTGGCTGAACGGATAAGGGTTAATTCTTATTGTCGTGACGCCACCTGTGGGAATTCCGGTGATTTCACCGGCGCTGCTTGGGCCTCCGGGGGATGGACGGCAGCAAGATGGGACACTCCCCACAGGACGAGCGGGAGTCCCCGGGGCCAGGAGCTGCAGTTGGTGGTGTGTGGCAGCTCAGTGATTCTTAGCATGCGGAATGAAACAGTTCTGAAGAAGTACAGACACCAATGTTCTCTGTAACGGGTCTTTTACTGCAACCGGTAGATAATACAGGGTATACAGTTAACGGGTAACGGACCGGGTGGTCCCAGCAATGACCGGTGTTGTTTCAGAGCTCCGCGGTGTTCCTCCGTTCCTAACTTTTCTAGTTGCCGATGTCGCTTTAGTGCGCCAGTTCGGGTACAAAGGGGGCTACTTGAATTTCCCTGCCGGTGTATAGAGCCGGGTGTGAGGGGAGCCTGTTTCCTTATGGTGGGTACTCCGCTGACAAGACGGCTCTGGTTGCGGCTGCAGCGAGGTGCTCCTAGAGAGCAGTCCCTTCACTTCTGGTTTGCTGAGCAGCGTCGAAAGACTGTCTCGCTTCAGAACCAGTGATCCGGTTGTTGTTGGGCGCAGGTGTATTTTGACCCGTTGGGTAGTCGCCCAGGTTCCGGTCTTGGGGCACCGGGTAATGGTGCCAAACCGGTGGGTGGCCTGCAGGGCTGCACGGAACTGTCAGAGCCCTCTTCTCCTACATTCCCCTCCGACCACCTCTCTCTTTCTTCTCCACTCTCCTCCACACTACTCCTACACACTACTCCTACATTCCGCCCACCAGGACCTTATTGGCCCTCTATACTAGTGGTGCATGTAGAGTATGGAGCTCTGAATGTTAACCGTGTCATTACTGAGGCAGTGAATATTGCATCATCAGTCAGGGATGCAATACCCTCCTGTGACGCACTCGTTGCGTGGCGCCACATATTCTTACACTAGCTATCTACATACATACTAGTATATAACAATATCCCTATTTTAGCCTATCTAATCCTATCTATATAGAACAGCAGAGCACACATCTACTCTATCTATACATGGTAATACAGACTTATCCTACTTCTATCTATGTAAAACAAAGGAAACAGTGTTTAGTCCTTGTATAGGGTATGACAGGCACCAGATGGCATCCGCCTGCACACAACATAGGGACATGCAGTGCCTGCGCTAAGCTTGCACTTCCCCACCGCAATACGCTGTGGCGGGGAGAGCAAGTCTGAAACCAGCCTTAGGTCAGTGCTAGAGGAGCTACTTTCATTTGGGAACTGCGCTGGTGTCTGCGGACAGTCAACATTTATAGTGTAGTTAGACAAATGTACAGTCTGTGAGGGCCTCAACGGGGTTGGAACTGGTGAGACCTAAACCATACCTTGTCTACCTGGGGTAGAGATTACTATAGGCAGGGTGACCGATGCTGTAGTGCATGGCCAGGCTCGGTTGCAGCGTTGGGCACTAGTGAATGAGTGGGTGCTGGACATCTCACTCGCAGATGAGGCAGAAGACGGACCGGTGACATGAACTGGAAAAACAATGGTGGGCGCATAACCTAAATGTTCTAAATCTTGCTTAAGGTACCGTCACACGCGGCAATTTTGCAAGCAATTTCACTGGCAATTTGATGGTTGCAGTGAAATCATGGATACATTGTTCTGTCTTGTTGCCATGTACAAATGGAACAATGTGTCCATGATTTCACTGCAACCTGCAAATTGCCAGTGAAATTGCTTGCAAAATTGCCGCGTGTGACGGTACCTTTAGGGTAGGGACACACAGTCAGTATTTGGTCAGTATTTCACATCAGTATTTGTAAGCCAAAACCAGGAGTGGGTGAAAAATGCAGAAGTGGAGCACATGTTTCTATTATATGTTTCCTCTGACTGTTCCACTCCTGATTTTGGCTTACAAATACTGATGTGAAATACTGACCAAATACTGACTGTGTGTCCCTACCCTTAGTATAAGAGGTTGTACTTGAGTTATTAGGAAAGGCTTCTTAGCTAATAATAACCTAGTAATACTCAGGTCCATACCTCTATACGGTGTAAGAATGTTTCAATTTAATGAAAACAAACTTCAGTTTTAGGCTGTGGCTATAATCAATATCCTCCTGAGCTGGTTTTAAACACATCCATTAATTCACGCAGTGCAAAAATGTACAGAAATGTATGTTTCCTAAAATATTTTTACTGAACATTAAAGGGAACCAATCAGCAGGATTTAATGCTGTAAAGTGAAGTCTTGCTGAATGCAATCATAACTTTCCTTGAATGATTTCATGTTTGATTGCAGAGAAAAGTGTCATAAAACCCCTGGAAAACAGGGCAGCAGATCATTGATATGTGCAGCACGGCGCCACTATTTGGGTTTCGTTTCCCTCCTCTGTGGACATGCCTTTCAGCTGTGAGCCAAACCCTCCTCCCCTCCCCCTCATCTCTACTTTCAGTTTCTGTCTCCTGCGCACTGTCACTATACTCCAGCCAAAGGGTGCCTGACAAAACTGAAATTAGGGATGAAAGGGAGGGGGGAGGATTGGGCCTACAAACAAAGGGCATGTCCACAGAGGAGGAAAAAAACTACCCCAAATAGTGATAATAATAATGTAGCGCCAACATATTCCGCAGCGCTTTACAATTCAGAGGTTCATATACAGTTATAAATAACAGTTATAAAAACACAAAAGTTAAAGCAAAATAATGACGGCCCTTCTCATAAGCTCTTACAATCTCACAATGAGGTGGGGGTGACACAAAGTACAGGGGCTTATTAACAATGATGGTGCAGCCAACAAGCAGGAATGATGAATAGATAAGAGCTGCATGAGTGGTCACCAGCCATTCCTTTGTATCTGACGGAGTGAATAGGCTATGTCTAAGTGACTTCGATGAGGCAGTTTGGAGCCCACTGGGACGGGGTACTCGGTACCGGACCGGGGTACTGCTGGCGATATCACAGCGGTCTTGGTCCGGACCATGTCCTGGGTTCTCACAAGTAAAAGTGGTATTTGTCGTGACGCCACCCACGGGTTGTGGTCAGTAAGGGGACCACCACTGCAGCGTAACTCTGCCAGGATGATGGAGGGATTGATGGGCTGCAGCTGGATGGATGAGCCCGCCGCGGATCAGGTTGCTCCTGGCAGGGAAAAGGTGTAATGAAATGTTCAGTATACCTGGAATCAGACACAGAAACTGAAGCAGGGTTCACCGGGTTTACTCTCAAGTTCTTCAGTGCAAGCAGTTTACAACACAGTTCATGGTACAGTTAAATTCACCACTCAGTTAACTCCGGACACTTGAACCCTCTGCAACCAGGCTGTCGCTCTGAGATCCCTCACTCTCTCTCAATGTCCTTTCAGGCTTGTTCTCCCTGTGGATTATATGGTGGCAGCTCGGTCCCATGTATATTGCTTCTCCCTATGTGTGTGGGCGGTAAGCCGGGTCCTCCTGGATGCTGCCGAGCCTCCAACCCTTGTAGTAGGAACTCCAACTTGGAATTAAAGCTCCCCGTTGGTTTGTCTGGGAAGCCAGTGTGAAACGTCAGTCCCCCTCAGAGCCGACACTCTGGTGTTAGCCTGGCTTGGGTGACCCTGTCTTTCAAGGGATCACTGGCCCTTTTCCTACTGTAGGGATCAGTCTCTATTGCAGCAGCAAGTAAGGCAGTGACACTCAGGCTCAGTCCAAAAACAAGTGTGGTTTATTTCACACAATGGCAAAACAAACAAAAAAACAGTCCTTACATCAGGATAACAGCGTCGGCCCTAAACCTGCTCCTCCTGGAGCTCACCGAGGGGTCCTACCCCACCTTGGGGTCTGGTACACGCTCTCTGTGCTCTCACAGGCTACTTTTTCCCCAGACTGAACTCCTCTCCAGTCTGATCTCTCTCACAACACCTTGACAGCCGTCTCTTCCGGCCTAACCTTTTTCACCTGTCTTTCCCTCCCAGCTACTTCAAAAGCCTGGGGCGGGAGATGAGGAATGGAGGCCCGCCCAAAAACCTTCCACCATTCCTCATAGATGAGGTCCCATAACAGGCTTTACCAACAGCCACCGTTCTCAGTAACGGGGGCCACACCTACCTCACCTATGCTCATGTAAGCATCTCCTGTCCCATACATGCAGTAGCTCACCATCCTTGGGGAAACATAGCGTCCCTCTACTACCATTCCCCTTGCTACCTCACACACCCCCCCCCTCAGTTCAACCCTGGGGGGGTGAACTCCTGCCACCAAACAGTGAGTCCGGGACAAGGCATCGGCATTGCCCTGCAGCCTCCCGGCTCTGTGTTCCACCGTGAAGTTAAAGTTCTGGAGCGACAAGAACCACCTGGTGACTCGTGCATTCCTCTCTCTTGACTGGCTCATCCACGTGAGTGGGGAGTGGTCAGTCACCAACCGAAACCGTCGCCCCAGCTGGTAATACCTCAACGCTTCCAAGGCCCATTTGATGGCTAGGCACTCTCTCTCGACCACACTGTAATTTTTCTCTGCAGGCGTGAGCTTGCGGCTCAGGTAGTTAACGGGGTGTTCTTCCCCATTCACCTCCTGAGAAAGGACTGCACCTAGCCCTACTTCTGATGCATCTGTCTGAACGATGAAGGTTTGGGTGAAGTCAGGTGTGACAAGGATGGGAGACCCGAATAACACCGTCTTCAAGACCAGAAAGGCATGATCGGCCTGGGGGTTCCACTTTACCATGACGGGCCGTCTTCCTTTCAGAAGGTCTGTCAATGGGGCTGAGAGGGTGGCAAAATTGGGGATGAACCTCCTGTAGTATCCCAAAATTCCCAGAAAGGCTCTCACCTGCTTTACTGTCCTTGGTTGGGGCCAACTCTGGATGGCTTCGACCTTGTTGACCTGCGGCTTAATCATACCTCGCCCTATCACATATCCCAAATAGCGTGCCTCCTCCATTCCCAGAGCACACTTTTTGGGGTTGGCAGTCAGCCCCGCTGCCCGGAGAGAGTCCACCACAGCCTGTACCTTGGCCAAGTGGCTCTCCCAGTCGCTGCTGAAAATGATGACGTCATCCAGATAGGCCGAGGCGAACCTTTGATGAGGCTTCAACACGATGTCCATTAATCTTTGGAACGTGGCTGGAGCCCCATGTAAGCCAAATGGCAATACCAGGTAGTGAAACAGACCCTCCGGGGTGATGAACGCGGTCTTCTCTTTGGCGCTATCCGTAAGGGGTACTTGCCAGTATCCCTTAGTTAGATCGAGTGTGGAGAAGTACCGGGCTTTCCCGAGTCTTTCAATGAGCTCGTCTACTCGTGGCATTGGATAAGCGTCAAATTTAGAGACCTCGTTCAGCTTCCGGAAGTCGTTGCAAAACCGTATCGTCCCATCGGGTTTGGGAATAAGCACAATGGGACTAGCCCATTCACTTTTCGACTCCTCAATAACCCCTAACTCCAGCATTTGACGAACCTCCTTTGAAATGGCCTTTCGCCGTGCCTCAGGTACTCGGTAGGGCCTCATCCGAACTTTTACCTGGAGCTCGGTGACAATGTCGTGTGTAATCAACGAGGTACGCCCTGGCAGCTTTGAAAATACATCCGTATTCCTGGCCACAAACTCTCGAGACTCTTGCTGCTGGTTTTTCGTGAGGGTTTCGGCTATCGTCACTTCTGCCACTGCCCCCTCAGGCACCACCTTGGCCTGTAAAGTCAGTGCAGGAGGACGGTCAGCTGGAGACCCTTCTGTACCCAGACCCTCTCTGTCTTTCCAGGCTTTTAGTAGATTGACATGGTATATCTGCTCGGTCTTTCTCCGTCCCGGCTGATATACCTTGTAGTTGACCTCCCCAACTCTTTCTAGGATTTCGTAGGGCCCTTGCCACTTCGCCAAGAATTTACTCTCCACAGTAGGCACTAGTACCAGGACTCTGTCTCCCGGGTTAAAAGTTCTGACCTTAGCGGATCTATTATATACCCGGCTTTGAGCTCTTTGGGCTTCCTCTAAGTGTTCTTTCACTATTGGCATCACCGCTGCCATCCGGTCCTGCATGGTCGCGATGTGCTCTACTACACTTTTGTGAGGGGTGGGTTCCTGCTCCCATCCCTCTTTGGCAATGTCCAGCAGGCCCCGGGGATGTCTACCATACACGAGTTCGAATGGAGAAAAACCTGTTGAGGCCTGTGGTACCTCTTGAATCGCGAACATCAGGTATGGTAGAAGACAATCCCAGTCCTTCCCATCCCTGGATACCACCTTTTTCAGCATGCTCTTTAAGGTTTTGTTGAATCTTTCAACTAAGCCATCTGTCTGCGGATGGTAGACCTAGGTGAGCAACTGCTTTACCCGGAACAGTTTACATAGCTCCTTGGTAACCTTGGACATGAACGGCGTCCCCTGGTCCGTAAGTATTTCTTTAGGGATTCCTACCCGGCAGAACACGGTGAGTAGCTCTTTGGCTATCAATTTCGCCGAGGTGTGCCGCAGTGGAATTGCCTCTGGATACCTGGTAGCGTAATCCATGATTACCAGGATATGCTGATGCCCTCGGGCAGACTTGACCAGAGGACCCACCAGATCCATGGCGACCCTTTCAAATGGTACTTCTATAATGGGGAGGGGTACCAAGGGACTACGAAAGTGCGGCATAGGAGCGGATTGCTGACACTCGGGGCATGATTCGCAATACCGCTGCACCTCCCGAAACACTCCCGGCCAGTAAAAACGCTGCAGAATTCGTTCCAGAGTCTTTTTATGGCCCAGGTGTCCGCCCAGCACATGCCTATGTGCCAAGTCGAGCACCGTCGGGCGATAAGGCTGCGGAACCACCAGCTGTTCCAAGGTCTCACCCCGCACTCTGTCAACCCTGTATAACAGATCCTGGTTGACAGCCATGTGGGGAAACACCTGGTCTGCTCCTGGGTACTTAAACACCCCATTAATACAAATAACGTTTTCCCTGGCCCGATCTAACGTCGGGTCTTGGAGCTGTGCAGTACCGAAATTGTCACGGGGAACTCCCAACTCTGCGAACTCAGGTACCGACCCAAGCTCGTCGGCTTCACCCGCTAATACCTCTAGAGGGGACATTGTTACTCCCACGGCTGGCACCCCTGAGTCGGGATCACGAGGTTCAGGCTCAGAATCCGTGACATTCTGGACTTGTTTACCCCTTAACCCCGGGTTTCCCGGTAACAGAGTCAAGAATAGGGGAAAGTCTCTCCCAAGGATCAGTCCATACGGCAGGGACTCTAACACTCCCACCTCATGACGACACTCCCCCTTCGGGGTTTGGATAGTGATTATGGCTGTAGGGTACTCTTTCAAATCCCCATGAATGCATAAGACCCCCACATTACGTCCCGTGTAGGATGCTGACCCAGCCAAGGTGGCATGCACCAGGTTGATAAGGCTTCCCGAGTCCAAGAGGGCAGCTGCAGGACATCCCGCCACCGTAACCTGACACATGGGAGAGATAGGTGCAGGCTCCGGGGAAGCAGCGGTATATACCGGGAAGGCATAGAGGGAGACACGCCGGGCCACACTGCAGTCCATAGGATCAGTGGTGATAGGGCAGTTTGCAGCAATGTGTCCTCGCTCTTGACACCTCCAGCACACAACAGTCTCTAGCTTCCTTGCCTGAGGACCTGCAGGGTGGGGGTGCGGGTCATAGTCCTGTATTTCTCAGGGTCGGTGACCTTGCGGGATTTGGGGAGCACACGGGCTGGGGAAGAAACTTTTAACAAGTTCTGGGTGGCCTCATATCGTTCCACCAAACCGACCAGCTGGTTGGCATCGACAGGGTCCCCATGTCCCACCCACTGCTGTATGGCTGGGGGCAAGGCCCGCACAAACTTGTCCAGTACCACTCTTTCCACCATCTGCGCTGGGGACAACAGCTCCGGCTGTAACCATTTTTGTACAAGATGGACGAGATCATACATCTGAGACCGGATCGCTACAGTCTCTACATAAGCCCAGCGATGGACTCTCTGGGCACGGAGATACACATTCACACCTAATCGAGCTAGAATCTCGGCTTTTACCTTTTGATAGTCCCGGGCGTCCTGCTCGCTCAGGTCGTAGTACGCTTTCTGGGGCTCTCCAATCAGATATGGCGCTACGACCTCCGACCATTGGTGTGGCGGCAGACTCTCTCGCTCTGCCACTCTCTCGAACCCCGCCAAGAAAGCTTCGACATCGGTCATCTTTTGGAGGGACGCACGGACCCGCTTCTTGATGTCCTGCTGTGGATCAGATGGTGCGCTTGACCTCAGGGCTGTTAACTGTTCCATCAGGAGTTGGTTAGTTTGCTGTTGAAGTCTCAGGGCCTCCGTATGGCTGTGCTGCTGGGCCTGCAGCGCCTCAGCATACATCTGCTGTTGCTGCTTCTGCTGCAGGTTGGCTTCAATCAATGCCTTTACAACATCTTCCATTGCTGAGCGCTGCTTTAGGGCTTGCTTCACCCAGGACATACAACTCGTCCTCTACAGCGGTTAGTGTATGCCTTACTGCATTGCCCGCATTCTCCACCATATGTAGGGATCAGTCTCTATTGCAGCAGCAAGTAAGGCAGTGACACTCAGGCTCAGTCCAAAAACAAGTGTGTTTTATTTCACACAATGGCAAAACAAACAAAAAAACAGTCCTTACATCAGGATAACAGCGTCGGCCCTAAACCTGCTCCTCCTGGAGCTCACCGAGGGGTCCTACCCACCTTGGGGTCTGGTACACGCTCTCTGTGCTCTTACAGGCTACTTTTTCCCCAGACTGAACTCCTCTCCAGTCTGATCTCTCTCACAACACCTTCACAGCCGTCTCTTCCGGCCTAACCTTTTTCACCTGTCTTTCCCTCCCAGCTACTTCAAAAGCCTGGGGCGGGAGATGAGGAATGGAGGCCCGCCCAAAAACCTTCCCCATTCCTCATAGATGAGATCCCATAACAGGCTTTACCAACAGCCACCGTTCTCAGTAACGGGGGCCACACCTACCTCACCTATGCTCATGTAAGCATCTCCTGTCCCATACATGCAGTAGCTCACCATCCTTGGGGAAACATAGCGTCCCTCTACTACCATTCCCCTTGCTACCTCACACTACCCATGTGGTTTCCATATACAGCCAGGGAATCTATCCCGCCTGTAGTTGGTCGGTGTTGCCGTGTTCCTCGGACCGGTGATACCGGTCCTGTCTCTGTCCTCACTTTACTTAGGGCTGCCGGCTATGGACGAGCTTTCTCTCCATGGATCTGTGTCACTGTAGATTCTGCATCTCCAGGGAGCCCGATCCCTCTGGGAAATGTCACTTTCTCTCTGTCCTGTACCTCTCGGCTCACTATGGCCTACTAACTCCTTCCTCCTCTTTTCCTCTATTTGTACTATTCTGCCAACTGACCTTCCTTCCCACCCACTTTCCTCTAAACCCTACCACCCCTTGCCCACCTAGAGTCCCTGGCTCCGGGTTGGGTGTTGTGCTCCTGTGGGTGTGTGTGCTGTGAGGGTGTTTGTTGCACAAACTATCTACCTTTCTGCCTGGCTGCAGTTCCCTATGTGGCCACCCTGGTCGCAGGAGCGCCACAGGAGCATGATAAGCCGCCCTAAAAAATGATGCTTTTAGGGAGCACATGAACCTATGTAAGTTGTGGATAGACCTAATTTCTTGGGGTAGACCATTCCAGAGGATTGATGTAGCTTGAGAGAAGTCTCTGAGCCGGGAGTGGGAGGTTCGGATTAATACAGAAATGAGTCTAAAGTCACTCCCAGAACAAGGAGAACAGATGGGGTGATAGACAGAGATGAGGGTAAAGAGGTAGGGAGGTGCTGCACTGTGAAGAGCTTTGTGGGTGAGAACAAGCAATTTGAATTGGATCCTATAGTATACGGGCAGGCAGTGCAATGACTGACACAGAGTGTGAGCATCCGAGTAACAGTTAGCCAGATAGGTGATCCTGGCTGCTGCATTAAGGCTGGACTAAAGAGGGGAAGGTCTAGTGAGCGGGAGGCCAATTATTAGAGAATTACAATAATCAAGGCGGGAGTGGATCAGGGCCACAGTGAGGGTTTTTGTTTAGTGATGGGCGAATCCTAAATTACTCGGAATCGCTTGACTCTAGCGAGTCCGAGCCCGGGACTCGCTACTCGTTGCGAGTCTAGCGAGTCCAATGTTAATGAATGGGGAAGCGAGTAATAGCGAGTAGTGTGCGATTTACAAATCACAGATGTGTCTCGGAAGCTTCAGCCTGAAGCAATCCTAGTTTTGCCATTGATTTGCATTGGACTCGTTTACTGTGCAAGTAATCGCTGGGAAACTCGCACAGATAAGAGTCCTGTCTGCTCTGTGTGCTGGCTGCCGCAGCTCCAGGGTCCTAGAGCCCGCCTGCTGCCTGATGTAGCAGAGCTGAGATTGTTCTCAGTCTGCTCATCCCTGTGCATAGACATCTATATCTATGCACAGGGGATGTAGCAGAGAGGACATCGCGTTTTGGACTGTGTCGGACGGAAGAGGATTTTTTTAATTAAAGATGGAGTCCCTAATGGCTTTTTTTTTTATTTTCTAATAAAAAATTTTCTCTGTGTTGTGTTTTTTTTAAAACAATTTAATAGAAATTCATGGCGGTCATGTCTAATATTGGCGTGACCGCCATAAATTTCGGGCTTAGGGCCAGCTGATAATACAAAGCTGGCCCTAACCTCTTTATTACCCAGCGTGCCACCGCCACCAGGGCCGCTGGAAGAGCGGGGTTCAGCGCCAGAGGATGGCGCTTCAATGAACGCGCCATCTTCTGGGGCTGCAATTTGCAGCGGGGGGTGCCCAGAAAGCTTGGGCCTCCCTGCGCTGCGGATTCCAACCCCCAGCTGCTTAGCTGTACCTGGCTAGACATAGAAATTGCGCAGAGCCCCACGCATTTTTTTTTATTATTTCATGAAATTCATGAAATAATAAAAAAAAAGGGCTCCCCTATATTCTTGAGTCTGGCCAGGCACAAATAGGCACCTGGGGGTTGGGGGCAGCCCGTCGCTGCCTGCTGGATCCGGCTGGTTCCAGAAATACGGCGAAGCCCATGTAATTATTTTTCTGAAAAATCAATAAAACAATCCTAAAAAAGGGACTGCATCTTTATTAACCCCTCGCCCATGGTCCAGGGGTTAATAAAGATGCAGTCCCTTTTATTTACATTGTTTTATGGATTTGTCAGAAAAAAATTTCAAGTGGGGTTCGCCGTATTTCTGGAACCAGCCGGATCCAGCAGGCAGCGACGGGCTGCCCCCAACCCTCAGGTGCCTATTTGTACCTGGCCGAACACAAGAATATAGGGGAGCCCTTTTTTTTAATTATTTCATGAATTTCATGAAATAATAAGAAAAAAATGCGTGGGGCTCCGCGCAATTTCTATGTCTAGCCAGGTACAGCTAAGCAGCTGGGGGCTGGAATCCGCAGTGCAGGGATGCCCAAGCTTTCTGGGCACCCCCCGCTGCAAATCGCAGCCCGCAGCCGCCCCAGAAGATGGCGCGTTCATTGAAGCGCCATCCTCTGGCGCTGAACCCCGCTCTTCCAGCGGCCCTGGTGGCGGTGGCACTCTGGGTAATAAAGGGGTTAATACCAGCTTTGTTATACAAGCTGGTATTAAGCCCGAGATTCTTAATGTCAGGCCACGTTTGACCCAGCCACTAAGAATCTCCAATAAAGGGTTAAAAAAACACAACACAGAGAAAAATTTTTATCTGAAATAAAAAAAAAAGCCATTAGGGACTCCATCTTTAATTAAAAAAATCCTCTTCTGTCCGACGCAGTCCAAAACGCGATGTCCTCTCTGCTACATACCCTGTGCATAGATATAGATGTCTATGCACAGGGAATGAGCAGACTGAGAACAATCTCAGCACTGCTACATCATCTCTGTGAGCAGGCGGGCTCTAGGACCCTGGAGCTGCGGCAGCCTGCACAGAGAAGACAGCTGGACTCGGCTCGCAATGTAACAGCAGTTACTTTGCGAGTTTCCCTGCTATCACTGGCACAGTAGCCGAGTCTAATGCAAGACAATGGCAATCCTAGTTTTGTCAGCGTTTGCCCTTGATTTGCATTGGACTCGTGCGAGTAAACGCTGGGAAACTCGCAGAGTACCGAGTCCTGCGAGTCCCTTATTACTCGCCGAGTAACGAGTCCTAGCAAGTAGATTCCCCATCCCTATTTTTGTTGTTTCCATTGTGAGAATGGGGGAGATTCTAGAGATGATCTTCAGGTGCAAGTGGCAAGAGTGGGCGAGAGATTATGATGCAGCTCTGCACATATCAATCATCTGCTGACCTTTTTTCAAGGAGTTTTATGACACATTTCTCTGCAAGCATACATGTAAGCAATGAAGTAAAGGTATAATTGCACTCAGCATCCCAGAGTCTGTAAGGCACTGGCTTCACTTTATAGCCCTAAAATTCTGCTGGTTGGATGTCTTTAACATGCCATTGTTTTCTTTTTCTCTTTGTACTACAGGGTCATTTTAAATGAAAAACAAGATTTCCAACAGAATTCTGGCCAATTAGATCAAAATGAACTTATATACCGTATGTGTTATATAAAAGCTCCATAGATCTGACTGAAATTTGTCTCTTATTATCTGCATGCCTAAGAAGTTTCATTCACCATCTCTCTGTCCTGTACCTCACTGAATATATAGCGTTTCGGAGAAACATATACCGTACCAGACTTTAATTGTGGAGCTAGGCTGTGATTCATGCTGCTCGTGGGCTGGACATTATGAATCGCCTGAGAGGTTTAGATTAAAATATATCACTTCATAGAAGACTCCAACAACATATAATCATTGTAAATCTAAGAAGTATTAAAAAGATGATTTTGAATAAATTGTAAATTAATAATCATTTCATTTCTATAGCACCAACATAATCCGCAGCACTTCACAATTCATAGAGAAACAGCAGAAAATATTGTCCCCGCCGACTCCGTTCCCCTCTTGTTTAGTTGGAACAGATCCTAATAAGAAAAATATTACATAAGAGATAACAAGTCGTTATTAAAGCACTACTTAAGCATTTTTTTATTTCACCACTGTATAAGTGTTTAAATGTAAGCCCCCTGCCCCCTGTCTTATACTCACCTGCCGCCATCTTCATCTTTCTCCAGTGTCACTCCGGTCGGTTTCCTGTGATTTGTGATCTGCTGGTGTTTCATGGAGGCGCCGGAGGTCACTGCTCAATATATCTCTATGAGAACCTCATTCTGGTCTCATAGATATGTATTGAGCATCTATGAGATAATGTCTGACTTCCAGCCAATCAGAAGTTACAGGCACAAGATGGCGGCACCGGACCAAAGCAGTGCTGAAAAAGGGATCTAAACATGTGAGGGTAAGTATAAATCCCCCTATGTGTTTAACCCCTTCACGTCAAAGGGTGTAATAGTGCGCCATTAGTCGTGTTCCTCCCTTCATGTGAGCTCACGTGCTGAGCTCGCATCTTCCCACACACATCTCAGATGACCAGATCAGCTGACATGTGCAGCTAACAGCACCAATCGGATCAGCGATCTGATGGGCTCCCTTTGACAGCGCAATGTAATCACTGACAGTGCGATCCAAAGCACCGTGGCTGGGATCGCGCCGCACCATGCCGGCATTGGAGGTCTCGTGATGCGATCACGGGACCTCCATCTATTACTTTGCCAGCCCATGGACCTGTGATGACCCCAGATGCTTTCTGCAATCACTTTCGGTGAGCAAACGTCTGTGAACAGGTGAACCGATCGGAGAGTGTAATGCTGAGGCCCTCTAAAGGGACAGTGTAAAATAAAGAAATACATTTTTAAAAAGTTTTTAAAAAAAAAAAAAACAGAAAAGTTCAAATCACCCCCATTTTGTCCCATTGAAAATAAAACTATTTTTAAAAAATACACATATTTGGTATTGCCGTGTTCAGAAATGCCCGATCTATCAAAATATAAAATCAAATAACCAGATCTGGACACTGCATAATGGAAAAAAAAAGTCAAAACGCCAAATTGCATTTTTTTGTTTGCCACAACATTGCAATAAGATGCAATAACGTGGAATCATAACGCATCTACCCAATAATGGTATCATTAGAAATGTCAGCTCAGGCAGCACAAAATAAGTCATCACACAGCCCAGATGCTGGAAAATGAGTACGATATGAGCTGCAAAAATGGCTCCAAAAACACAATTATTTTCCTTTAAAAATGTCTGAATTTTTTTCCATCACTTAGTTACCAGTAAAAGTATACATGTTTGGTATCTACGAACTCATACCGACCCGAGGCATCATACATACATGTCAGTTTTACCATATAGTGAACATGGCGAATAAAACATACAAAAAACAAACGTGTAATTGCTCTATTTTGCAATTTCACCGCAGTTGGAATTTTTTTTCACTTTAGTAAAATTAATGATTTCATTCAAAAGAACAACTCGTCCTACAAAAAACAAGAACTCATATGTCCATATTGATGGAAAAATAAAAAGTTATGGCTTTCAAAAGAAGGGGAATTCTTCTAAACAGACTTTCACAAAATTGTCACCTTATGCAGGCACTAAACAACCAAAATGCGTAGTGATGTCTGCAAGTGGGGCGCCCCACTGGTCAGGGATGCCACGGAGGGGTACTGCACCCATAAAATAGTGTGTAGTATTCCTGAAATCTTGTGCCTTTTTTGCCATATATACCTTTGATCATTGTGGCCAAAGAGTTCTATTTTAACCTCATCAGTCTACAGGACTCAGTTCCAAAATGCATCAGGCTTGTTTACATGTTCTTTTGCACACCTCTAACGCTGAATTTTCTGTGGAGGATGCAAGAGAAGTTTTATTCCGTGAAGGCCATATTTGTGCAGGCGTCTCTGCACAATGTACCACAACTCCAGAGTCTGCTAATTCTTCCTGAAGGTCTTCTCCAGTCAAGCAGGAGGGGGGTGGATGGGGTTCTGATTGGCCTCCGTGGCAATCTCATTGAAATTTTGCTTGGTCTTCCAGACCTTATCTTGACTTCCACTGTTCCTGTTTCTTAATTACGTTTCAAACTGAGGAAAGGGCAACTTGAAAATACTTTGCTATTTCCTTATAGCCTTCACCTGCTTTGTAGGCCTCCACCATTGTCATTTTCAAAGTGCTTGGCAGCTGCTTAGAAGAACCCTTGGCTGCTGGTTTTTGGCACCAGGGTAGAGGAGGCTGGGTTTTTATATAAAGCTGTAAAATGTTATCACCTGGCCTTTCCTAAAGCTTAGGTCTCACATAACGATATCGGTAACGATATCGTCCTATTTGTGACGTAGGAACGATTTCTTTACCGATCTCGTTATGTGTGACTGCTCCCAACGATCAGGCCCCTGCTGAGAGGTCGCTGATCGTTACAAAGTGTCCAGGACCATTTTTGGGTCGCTGGACATCCCGCTGGTCAGCCCACATCGGCGTGTGTGACCAGCGGGAAGAACGATCAGCGAGCTCACAGGCCAGTAACCATGGTTACACCAGTAACAATGCAGCGCGCGCTGCTTAGATACTTGGTGTAACCATGGTTACCAGCGGGGGGCCCACTGGGGGGACTGGGGGGGACTACTGGGGCCACTGGGGGGGACTACTGGGGCCACTGGGGGGCTTGTGGAGCCAGCTTACCGCTGCCTCCACGCTCCTCTGCCGACGCTTCTGCCAGCGCTTGCTTCCGCGTCACGTGGCTGCATGAATGCAGCCGCGCGGCGTGCGGTCCTAGTGCCCGCCGGATACACACTGTGTATCCCGCGGCACTGAGGAAAGGTGCTGGGGTGCGGGAGGGAGAGGTGCAGGGTGCAGGATGACAGCCAGCTCTGTGCTGGCTGTCACCGATGTGGGGGGAGCTCCATGGTCCCTGGTCGCTGGTGAAGTCTGTCTGTGTGACAGCTCCCAGCGACCAGATTACACATGCTCCAACGATCCCAGCAACTCAGGATCGTTGCTGGGATCGTTGGAGCATCGGTACGTGAGACAGGCCCTTAATGATGACAGAGAACAAGCTTTAATCCTAGCAAGCTAATTAAGGTCTGAAACCTTGGTCAAAGTTACCTGAGCACACAAATCTCCAAGGGTGCCCAAACTTTTGCATCAGCCCATTTTCTGTTTTGTAAATTTTAAAATGTAAAAGATGAAAATATTTTTATTTTTGCCTAAAATACAAAGGAAATATTTCATCTTTAACTTTATTCCTTTTACAGATCATTTCATCTTCAACTTGGTTAACTGTTCACAATAATAGTAATTTTGACCAGGGATGCCAAAACGTTTTGCATTCCACTGTAGCGTTATGCCTCTAGAGGCATGTAATTTATTGGATGCAGTCACCGGGCTGCCTCCCATTTCTTTTTCTTCTCACTCGTGTACATTTCTAATGATTTTCTTTTTAAAAATCTATATATATAAAGCTGAATGTGTGTGTGTATATCCGGGATTGGCATCTACACCGTCGCAAGTACAGCCACAAAATTTTGCACAGTCACACGTCTGGACCCTGAGAGCGTCATAGGCTATGTTGTGAGGCGAAATTTTAACCCTGCGCGTTCCAGTTCACCAAACAATTTTGCCCCTATCTACATAATGGGGAAAAAGTGAATGCTAAAGTGTTGGAGGAAAATCGACAGCTGTCAGCTATAGCCACAAAATTTTGCACAGTCACACGTCTGGACCCCGGGAGCGTCATAGGCTATGTTGTGAGGCAAAATTTTAACCCCACGCATTCCAATTCACCAAACAGTTTTGCCCCTATCTACATAATGGGGAAAAAGTGACAGTTACCAGTTGACAGTTGTGAATGAGAGGGTCTTAATGACAGCGCCAAAGACTAACAGCACATACCAGCATATAGTCACTAAGGTGAGGCCCCAACATGAGATATTCACCACGCACGGGGACATGTATACACACGACACACACACAAAGAGTAACAGCAAGTGTATAGTCGCTAAGGTGCAGCCCCAACATTGGATACTCACCACGCACCCGAACAAACACACACACACCACAAAGAGACACACACAACACAGAGACACCCCCACACACCTCCACGGGGACAAACACACACACCGACACATGCACTCACCCGACAGGGACACACACACACCACAAAGAGACACACAACACAGACACACACACCACACAGACCCCCCCCCCACAGGGACACACACACATAGCCACCCTATAGGGACACATGCACTCACCCCACAGGGACACACACACACCACAAAGAGACACACACACACACCACACAGACCCCCCCACAGGGACACACACACTTACACACCCTATAGGGACACATGCACTCACCCCACAGGGACATACAGACACACACACACCACAAAGAGACACACACAACACAGAGACACACACACTCCACACAGACACCCCCCCCACACAGGGACACACACACATACACACCCTATAGGGACACATGCACTCACCCCACAGGGACACACACACACCACACAGACAGGGACACACACACACAACACAGACCCCCCCCACAGGGACATACACGCCCTATAGGGACACATGCACTCACCCCACAGGGACACACACGTACACACACCCCAGGGACACACACACCACACAGACAGACACAGATGTGCACAAATCACCTCACACAACTCGCCTCATACATGTGTGCTATCTTTAATTTCCAAACATAAACATCTGATTAAAAACAGCCAATGTGCAACACATGTGCCATATAGGGAATTAAGGCAGATGTCAGTCACATGAGCTGTCTATTAGGTGGCCGTCAGACGCTTCAATATCGTGAGCGATATTGTAAGCGATCACGTGCACGCGCGATCGCTAACAATATCGCTCAAATCGCTGGTGAGATGTCACACAGACAGACTCACCAGCGATGTGGGCCAGCGAGATCGCTGGTAACTATGGTACACATCGGGTTACTAGGCGCCGCGCGGCGCTTAGTAACCCGACGTTTACCATAGATACCATCTCCCAGCATAGGCTCTGCCGCTGGGAGATCGTTCATCGTGGTGTCACACACCACGATGAAGCAGATTGTTCAAGCGATGATCACTTGATGTGAGCTCCGGCTCCCACATCTGCGATCTAACGATCAAGCGATTTTACATTGTAAAATCGCTTGATCGCACGTAGCGATGCACAAACGATATCACTTAAGCGATCAAAAAGCAGATCACTTAAACGATATCGTTCAAGATATTGCACCATGTGACGGCCGCCTTATGTGTATGTGCGAGGTAACATATACTGCCCGGCCAGGGGAAGGGTTTACTGTTGGCTGGAGATTTATCAGGCTGCATATAGCAATCAATCACAGCTCAGCTTCTATTTTCCTACAGGTCATTAATATGACATATTCAAATTCTATTTTGTAATAGCTAACATCAGTTATTTATTAACCTGGGCGTAGCCGGGTACTTCAGCTAGTATATGTATAATAATAAAGATAATGATCTTTTTTTTAATAATTATTTTATCCTGCGCCTGTGTGAATATACCCTTAGTGCATTATATCCACTGCCAGCAGGAAATGCAATTAAATGGTCACTTCTCTACGGTTCTGGACTAGACATATGAAATAAGTAAACCCTTTCTTTTTTTTTTTACATAGAAAATACTTTCTTGGGAACAGAAGAGGATTTAGCAAGACATCTGAGATAAGGTCCCGTCTCACGCTTCAATGGTCGAACGATCCGATCAACGATCCGACTTGACCTAGATCTCTTGAACGACATTCAATGATCGCTAGTGAAATGTCACAAGTACAGATTTTGTTAACGACGCAGCAACGATTTCGTGACAAGCGAACGATACTTGCGGTTGTTAGCTCGCCTACGTCCTTCACTTCTCAATAGGCGAGGTCATTAATGACATCGTTATCGAGGTGTCACACACACCCATGAACGAACGCTCATAGTTTTGTTTTAGGTCCGGTTCACAAACCTCCGATGAACGATCTGCCCGATTATCATTGATCGGATGTACATGTCACACTGAATGACGTCGTTACGACGTCAATTGAGCGACTGAAAACCTGTGACGTTTCAACGATATCATTAACGATATCGTAGTGTGTGATGGGGCCTATAGTGGTATATTATCTTCCGAAAATATTCTCGAGATCCTGTTGATTTCCATTATACTCGATATCCTTTATGAGCTCGTTATGAGTACCTAGCACCCGAGCATGGTAGTGCTCGCTCATCACTAATCATTATAAATATAATAATCATTTTTGCTTAGTGGTTTTAAGTGTGAAATAGTGGAAATCCAATGTGATTAAATTGGTGTCAGATAAAAAAGAAAGATATTCTCTAATTGGCGCATAGGTTATGTGAACTGGACGTTACAAAATGCAATGTTTAATTTAGTTACTGCAGTAACTAAACTGCAGCGAGGACTGTACATGTGAACGAATGTCCTGTATAGAAGCAATGAGTTTCTATGGGTCACTAGTCTGCATTATAGATTTACAGGTACACTCTGCTGCTATATAGTGTGTACTTGGGACATTATATTCTTGGATCTAATGGAGAAAAACAGCTATGGAGCATGCCACAATTTTTTCCCCAAAAAAAGCGAGGAGGGTAAAAGTATAGGCAAAAAGCTCACTGTAGGTGGTGCTGCAATCGTGATCCATGTGATGCAGATTCAGCCTGGTGCATGAGACCTTACCCTAAGGTTTTTTCAGATCAGCGAATTACAAGAATGCTCTTCAGCGACATTCCTATCTGAACGTGACACAGCACCCCGCCCGGAACATAACATTCATTCTCAGATCAGTTTTGTTACAAATAGTGCACTATTGGTTACAGAAATGGTAGACATGTCGAATATTCAAACTTTTGGGGCAGAGGATGGTCCTTACAAATGGATTGCAGACTGTAGGATGATAGCTGCAAAATTAATATACTCATCAGTAGAGATGAGCCACCACCCTAATGTTCGAATTCGATTAGTCGAATTTGAGATTTGTTCGTTGAACGTTGAATGTTCAACGAACAACGCGAACTCCATTGAAATCAATGGGTGGCTACGGAAAACATATAGAAAACACCTTCAAAGGGCTCCAAAAGCTGTCAAACTACATAGAATGGACAACAAGCACAACAAAAAGTGACAACAATTCAAACACAGTACAAATAGTCACAGGCTAAGTGGCTTAAGTTTTCTACATTAAGTAAAAAGAGGTGGAAGAGTAAAAGGAGAATGAGACACAGGTATGGGCATGTCACACCCTTCTTAAATCATGTAAAACATAGCAAGGGGACTCCAACAAGAATCCTTACTCCTTTCAAAGGGTCACACCAACAGCAAAATGGTATCAATTCTCCCAGACCCAAAATTACTGAATGGCCCAGCCTGCATGCATGGCACAGGGTCTGGAACAGGACCTGGCCTAGCATTTCAAGGTTAAACCTTGCTCAGCAACTAAACGTTTTGTGGAGCATTACAGAAAAAACTACAGAGGTAGGTCAGTGACCTGAATAGGCCTAGTGGGCCGCATCCCCTCGAAGCTCATGCAAGCGCTCCCGTCAATGTTATGCCCCTCCACACACAGGTGGGACCACCATTAGTTTTGTGGAGTACTACATGAATTCACAGAGAGGTAGGTCAGAGAGCTGTGTTTGTGCCTAGTAGGCCGGATAAAGTCAAAGCTTGTGCAAGCGTTCCCATAAAAGTCATGCCCCGCCACACACAGGTGGGACACCATTAGTTTTGTGGAGTACTACATGAATTCACAGAGAGGTAGGTCAGAGACCTGTTTAGGCCTATAAGGCCACATAAAGTCAAAGCTTAGGCAAGCGTTCCCATAAAAGTCATGCCCCGCCACACACAGGTGGGACCACAATTAGTTTTGTGGACAGGGGCGTAATTAGAACTGGCAGGGCCCATAGCAAACTTTTGAACGGGGCCCCCTCCAAAACACGCCCCCAATGACACGCCCCGTTCAAGACACACCCCCTTACCAAATCGGTGTTAACAGTCTGACGGCACCCAGTTTACCGTATATACTCGTGTATAAGCCGACGCCCCTACTTTTGCCCCAAAACCTGGGAAAACCTATTGACTCGTGTATAAGCCGAGGGTGGACCCCAGCATAGGTATACTGCCCCCAGCAGTGTGGTATACAGGCCTCCCCAGTGGTAGTATACAGCAGCCTCCCCAGTGGTAGTATACAGCAGCCTCCCCAGTGGTATATACAGGCCCCAGCAGTATATACAGCAGCCCCAGTGGTATACAGCAGCCTCCCCAGTGGTATATACAGGCCCCAACAGTATATACAGCAGCCCCAGTGGTATACAGCAGCCTCCCCAGTGGTATATACAGCAGCCCCAGTGGTATACAGCAGCCTCCCCAGTGGTATATACAGCAGCCCCAGTGGTATACAGCAGCCTCCCCAGTGGTATATACAGCAGCCTCCCCAGTGGTAGTATACAGCAGCCTCCCCAGTGGTATATACAGGCCCCAGCAGTATATACAGCAGCCCCAGTGGTACACAGCAGCCTTCCCAGTGGTATATACAGGGCCCCAGTGGGTATATACAGGGCCCCAGTGGGTATATACAGGCCCCCAGTGGGTATATACAGGGCCCCAGTGGGTATATACAGGGCCCCAGTGGGTATATACAGGCCCCCAGTGGGTATATACAGGCCCCCAGTGGGTATATACAGGCCCCAGTGGGTATATACAGGGCCCCAGTGGGTATATACAGGCCCCCCACTCCTCCCTTTCTGCTGCACACGTCACCTGTAAAGGAATACGTCATACCTACTTATCCCTGCCGGCTGCCGCTGTCGCCGCTCTGCACCGCGCTCCGGATTCATCCGGCTTCTTCCTGGCTGTGACCGGCAGGCGCAGGCAATGACGTCATTGCCTGCGCCCGCCGGTCACAACCAGGAAGAAGCCGGAAGAAGCCGGAGCGCGGTGCAGAGCGGCGACAGCGGCAGCCGGCAGGGATAAGTAAGTATGACGTATTCCTTTACAGATGACGTGTGCAGCAGAAAGGGAGGAGTGGGGGGCCTGTATATACCCACTGGGGCCCTATCTATACCCACTGATCGCAGCTGACCGGATAGCAGCGTAGCGGCGCTGGGTCCGGGCCCCCCGGTAGTTACGCCCCTGTTTGTGGAGTACTATAGAAAAAACAGAGAGATATGTCAGAGACCTGTTCAGGCCTAGAAAGCCACATGAAGTCAAAGCTTGTGCAAGCGTTCCCATAAAGTCATACCCCGCCACACACAGGTGGGACTACCATTAGTTTTGTGGAGTACTATAGAAAAAACAGAGAGATACGTCAGAGACCTGTTTAGACCTAGAAGGCCACATGAAGTCAAAGCTCGTGCAAGCGTTTCCATAAAGTCATGCCCTGCCACACACAGGTGGGACCACCATTAGTATTGTGGAGTAGTACCTGAATTCACAGAAAGGTAGGTCAGAGACCTGTTTAGGCCTAGAAGGCCACATGAAGTCAAAGCTCATGCAAGTGTTCCATTAAAGTCATGCCCTGCCACACACAGGTGGGACCACCATTAGTTTTGTGGAGTACTACATGAATTCACAGAGAGGTAGGTCAGTGACCTATTTAGGCCTAGAAGGCCACATAAATTCAAAGCTTGTGCAAGCGTTCCCATAAAGTCATGCCCCGCCACACACAGGTGGCACCACCATTAGTTTTGTGGAGTACTACATGAATACACAGGGAGGTAGGTCGGAGACCTGTGTTTGTGCCTAGTAGGCCGGATAAAGTCAAAGCTTGTGAAAGCGTTCCCATAAGAGTCATGCCCCGACACACACAGGTGGGACCACAATTAGTTTTGTGGAATACTATAGAAAAAACAGAGAGACACGTCAGAGACCTGTTTGTGCCTAGTAGGCCAGATAAAGTCAAAGGGAACCTGTCACTGAATATTAGAGATGATCCACCACCCTAGTGTTCGAATTCGAGTTGGTTTGTAGAATTGGGGCCGTTTGTCGAATGTTCGTCGAATGTTCATCAAACACCGTCGAATATCATTCAAAATAGTGGCAGGAAAAAACAAACACATACAAACACATGGAAAACACATAGAAAACAACTTCTAAGGTGTCCAAAAGGTGACAAACTTCTCAGAAGATACAACAAACACATGGAAAAGTGACAAGTACATATAAAAACGCGAAAAGAGATGGACGAGTAAAACGAGGAGGAGAAACAGATGTAGGCATGTCATTCCCTTCGAAAATCCGTTTTTACTCCGGTATTTGTAAGGCATCATGCAGACGGTGAGTATTGCTTGATTTTTACTTCAGTGTGTGTAAGGACACATTCAGACGATGAGTATTTTGTGATGTTTTTCCTCACTGTAAGGCCTCGTGCAGACGATGAGTATTGTGTCACAATTAGGGGACTACAAGAAAAGTCTCACTTTTTTCCAAAAATTTGGGCACAGACACCACTTAAGTGGCATCAATTGCACCACAGTTGCAAACTTTAAATGGTTACTTTTAGGCAAAAATCCACAAGGGTTTAGTCTCTCCAGGATGACACGGGGTTAGAAAAGTCCTTGCGCATCCATGCCTTGTTCATCTTTATGAATGTTAGTCTGTCCACATTCTGGGTGGACAGACACTTGCGCCTTTCTGTCAGCACACCACCAGCAGCGCTGAAGACACGTTCTGAGAGAACGCTGGCTGCGGGGCACGACAAGATCTCCAAGGCATGAGTGGCGAGCTCAGGCCATTTTTCCAGTTTGGAAGCCCAAAATGAGCAAGGCTCCAGTTCCCAGTCATTGCATCGATGTTAAGTTGGAGATGCTCGTGTACCATCCGCTCCAGGCGTTGACTATGTGTCAGACTTCTCATGTCTTCAGGCCTTGAAAATGATGGTCTGAAAAAATCTTGAAACGAGGCCACAAAATTGCTGGTACTACCACCAGATACAGTGTTACTGGTACAGTGTGAGTGATGATGATGCAGAGTAGGGGGCAGTGGTAGATATGGTAGCAGTTTGTGAGGGGAAATAGGGCTTGAGCGCAAGGATTACACAGACTCACGGATTTGTCGTTTTCCAAGTCTTTCCTGTAGATGTTATTCAGCAGAGTACTGTCCACGGAGTCTGTACCGGGGCCGGGTTGCTCCCACCCTGACCAGGTCATTGGCTTCCAACTTCTGCACCTTGAGTGTGGCCCTGCTGCCGCTTTAGCTAGGCTGCCGGCCCTGTCTCCTCTCACGGTCCCCACTTGCTAGGCAACTTGAATCTTATCTTTGTGTTTCTGACCCAGCCGTGTTGCTGCGCTGTGGTACAGTGAAGATATATAACCTCCACTAGTCCGGTGTTTATTGTGCTGCTTGTGTCGGGCACAATTTCAGATCCGGTGTCCGGTCTTTGCGCTCCTCTGGGGCGAGTTATAGGGTAACTCAGTCTCCCAGCTGTATTCCTCTGTTTCTCTTAACTCCTTTCCTCAGACCCTGGCTAGGCCTGGAATTGAGCAGCGGACTGTGATGGAGCCTAAGGCAGCTCCTTTACACCCCAGTCCTTCTTCCTCAGTCCTCCCAGGAACTGAACTATTCACTTTCTCTACACACCAGAATATATAGGGGAGCCACTTTAGCTCCCCCTTCTGGCCTGAAGGTGCTAGTGTAGTGTTGTGGGTTGTGTGGGGAATTAACCCTTGGTGTTGTTACTGTGGCACATTAAACCCTGGGGTGCCACACACCAACAGTATGTACTGTTAAGGAATGAGGGTCTGCATAAAGGTCAGAAGCTTCTTCATCTGGGCCTGGGTCTGACTCACAAAGTTTCTGGGCATCAGGGCAGATCATAAACTCGTCTGGACTCACTGCAGCTTTGGAGCAGACCTCTGATTCCCAAGCTATTGTGTGACTGAATAGATCTGCAGACTCAAACATGTCTGTTACCCCAGATTGAGTAGGGCGGCTGGACACTTGGGAGCTTAGAGGAATCAAGTGTGATTGGTCTGACACCTCAGATGACTGGAGGGTTTGTGATGTAGAAGTTGAGCTGGAGGAGAGGCCACTTAATGGAGCACTTGAGATCCATTCAAACATCTGCTGTTTTTGTGCCTCACTTCCAAGTGGTATCGATGGTCGTGTCTGTAAGAAAGGGATCATATCCGATTGGCCACAGAAAGAAGTAAAAAACTCACCAAATTTTGGCCTCTCATAAATATCATTGCATTTAGCAGGATACTATCAGCCACCTCAGAAGCAACCCATATCTCTCAACACCGATGCACCATCCCCTACACCTCGACACGGGGGCGGTTGTGGCACCAGCGACCATCCGTGCCACAAGGAGGAGACAGGTGGTGTCACTGGACATGAGATCACTCCAGGGCGGCAGCCACTCCAAGAGTGAGGCATAAAGTCAGAAAGCAGCCTATTAATGACGCCCAGCTGTTAGACAAGGCGGGCCGCTCTGCAACAAAATATGCGACTGTCGCCCCCTAGAGGACACAGCTGTAGACTGCAGGTAGATAAAAAAATGCAATATAACTCTATAGATGAAAGTGAGGAGTTAGTTTGATATTTTGGACCAAAATAGCGCAAGCTCGTAGCCCCCGTCACTGACCCTCATGCCTACGAGTACCTTCCACATGTATAACACATGTATAATTTAGCTTTAGACAAAAAAATCACCGAATTGGTACATAGAATAAATATATAGAAAAAAACTCACCAAATTTTGGCCTCTTATAAATATCATTGCATTTAGCAGGATACTATCAGCCACCTCAGAAACAACCCATATCTCTCAACACCGATGCACCATCCCCTACACCTCAACACGGGGGCGGTTGTGGCACCAGCGACCATCCATGCCACAAGGAGGAGACAGGTGGTGTCACTGGACATGAGATCACTCCAGGGCGGCAGCCACTCCAAGAGTGAGGCATAAAGTCAGAAAGCAGCCTATTAATGACGCCCAGCTGTTAGACAAGGCGGGCCGCTCTGCAACAAAATATTCACAAAGTAATGTCACTATCAACGTAAAACACACAATAACACTAAGCTCTATAAAGAAAGTGAAGCACCTTGATGACCAGTTCAATGAACAACCCATAGATACCCACACGCCATCCCATAGAATTACCCCCCCTCCCAAAAAAAAAGCTAACCCCTCTTGAACTGCTTCGAACATGCCGCTTCCCTGCTACTCAAGATACGTTCTTCTCTTTTTTTTATTTTTCTTGTATTACTCTCTCTTCTCTTAGCATTAACATATATGAACCTGAACCCCCCTGCCGCTTCATTTGTTTTATTTGTCTTATTTGATTTATTTCCTATTTTTTCCTCACATTGCATTGATTAACAATTGTTTGTACGCATCTACTTTTCACAATAAAATTTTGTTGAAACTAAAACTTAGTAGGAAGTACAGTGGCGGTGTAGTAGATTGTATTACAAGTGGCGTACAGTAATAGTTTTTGTCACGCTGCGACTTGACCAGAGGTCAGATGTGGCCAAGGTGCAGTTAAAAATTAGTAGGAAGTACACTGGCGGTGTAGTAGATTGTATTACAAGTGGCCTACACTAATAGTTTTTGTCACGCTGCGACTTGACCAGAAGTCAGATGTGGTCAAGGTGCAGTTGAAAATTAGTAGGAAGTACACTGGCGGTGTAGAAGATTGTATTACAAGTGGCGTACAGTGATAGTTTTTGTCACGCTGCGACTTGACCAGAAGTCAGATGTGGCCAGGGTGCAGTTAAAAATTAGTAAGGAAGTACACTGGCAGTGTAGTAGATTGTATTACAAGTGGGCTACACTACTGTGTATATCACATTGCTACTAGTCCGATCAAATTGCTGAGATTAGCAGCAGCAAAAAAATGCCTACTTAAGACAGGTGGTGTAGCTTTCTTAACAGCAGTGCTACACTACCTGCCCTAAAGGACTCCCAGAGCTAGATGTGGCCAGTGTGGCGCCCCGCTATGCAGGCGTCACAGAGGGGTACTGCACCCATAAAAGCGGTGCAGATACTCCAGCTGCAAGTAGATTTCAGGCTGATGGGTAGAACCTACACACAAGCACCCCCACACTAGATCACATGGTGGGAGGGAACCCGGGAGGGGGTATAGTCACCTCCAGGGGGAGAAAGGAGGTCTTTTGCCTCAAGGTCTTTGACCGGAGTTGGCAGCCAAGCAGGGAGCCTGAGGGAGGAAGGAGGGTTCCTTGGTGGAGGACCCAGGAGAAGGAAAGCTATCCTAGGCGCAGACAGCTTCAGGGAGTCCAACCCCGGCAGCTTACCAGACACCAGAGCCCGCACCTGTGGGATCCTCCAAGGACCACAGAAAATCCGGCGATCTGAGGGTATCTATATGTATCACTCAGACTCTCAAGCAATCAGAGGAGGGTACCAGGCACCGCTTGATTGTTCGGCGGTCGGCCAGCAGAAGGTAGCCCGACGGGAGCGAGGAGAGTGAGAGACAGCAGGAGGCCAGATCCGCTTTATGGGGTCAGACTTCACACCAAACTACTGGGAAGCAGGGAAGAATAGAAGAGAAAGGCACACGCTGAGGGTTCCATCCAGCTACCTGAGATCCGCTTGCAGCCACCCGTTAGCTACTTGCCTGTGTAACATCTTACTGCACTGAACTGTAACCATTGCTGCTAAAGTTCTAGTGAAGTACCTGGAGTGAAGTGACTTCGACTCTGCTGCATCTTCTTTCCATGAACTAATTCCTTTCACAGGATTGCTGCCCCGGAGGTCCCAGTACTGCCTGCGGAGGACTACAACATCTCAGCCGCAATACCACCGACCTCCGGAGGACTGTGGCGGCGCTGGTGCTATTTCACCAGGAACTGCAGGTGGCGTTACGACAAACTAACTTTGTAAATAATCCCTTGTGCATAAACCCTCTTTTTCAAGAGAATAGTCCCCCGGGACACGGGATCAGGCGCGGCCGCCATTCCCCTGACACAGTTAACCCCTTCTGCCGCCTGATACCCGAGTACCCCACATCTCATGCTGTGAAAAAGACTTGTACAGTACTCTGGCACACACCTGCCTGGCAAAAACTAATAGAGACTGCTCTAACCTAGCCCAAAGGGCTGTAATTAAAACTAATCCCTGCTTCTATGGAGTAGATCTGAAAAAGGGCTGTTACAGTCCTAGTCCCTAGTCCCTAGTCCCTACTCCCTACTCCTATGATGCAGCTCTTACAAGCGCTGATTCTGCTAAAATTAGCACCCTCCCCCCAGCCCCCACTCCCTAAACCTGTCTATCTAAGGCTGGCTTCAGACTTGCGGACCCTCCGCAGCGTCCTGCGGAGGGGATCCGCAAGCTGAACGCAGCCCCTATGTTTATAATGAGAACGCATGGTGCTGCGCAAGTCTGCGCATGACCGTGCGCTCTCATTCACTGCAATAGGTGATTTGTACGCAGGCGTATGCCCGCACAAAAATCACACACCATCACACACTCTCGTCCGGACGAGAGTGTGTGATTTGTGCGCGGGCATCCGCCTGCGTACAAATCACATATTGCAGTGAATGGGAGCGCATGGTCATGCGCAGACCTGCGCATGACCGTGCGTTCCCATTATAAAGATAGGGGCTGGCGGTGGCTGTGGTCAGCTTGCGGATCCCCTCCGCAGGACGCTGCAGAGGGGTCCGCAAGTGTGAAGGCAGCCTAACTATGTATTAGCTCTGTAGCTGAATGGGATACTAGAATTTTGAGTTTTGACTGTATGGCGCCCACAGCAGCAGCGGTGCCGTCTGACACACAGCTACAGCAATGAGCAAATGGTGGCGATGAAGAAAATGGCCGGGTCTTGTAGGGCAAGGACATGTGACATACACAGCCAATGATGCCGAACCTTGCTTGTGCAAAACTTGTCCTTTACTGTGTTTCACTGTGATTGGCTTTGATTGGCTCAAGGCTCGCAGTGCCCCACTCTACATGCGGTCTGGAGAAAAAAAAAAAAGAGCTCCATCACTTCAGCAGCACTGATCTGAACCCCGCCCCTCCCGTACACTATACACTGAAAATGGATAATAATATTGAAGATCAGTATTAGTGTGAGGGGTTGTCTGGGTGGGTGGACGCCAAACTTCAGGTCTTGGTGGAGGGCATGAGAGGAAGAATAAAAGACACTAAACACCTCTTGCAAAGCCTCAGGCATGTAAAATGGAATAAAGATTCAAAATGGATTACAGTTGATGTGATCCAGCTTTATTCTTCTATCCCCCATGGAAAAGCTATATCTGTCCTGGGTGACATTTTGAGAAAGACGGATGTGTTTGATGATGGTGAGAAGGAATTCCTCTTACTTAGTGTGGAACATCTACTCAATAGAAATTTTTTTAAGTTTGATGGTCAATTTTTTATTCAGCACTTAGGCTGTCCAATGGGAGCTAAGTTTTCTCCTAATTTGGCTAACCTATACATGATGAGGTGGGAGGAGGATTTTATTTATAACTTGAGCAGTCCCTTTGTGAGAAAAACGAGATGGTACGGGAGATACATCGATGACATGATTTTCATCTGGGATGAGTCGTCTGATGTGTCTCCCGTGCCCTCACACTCTGCTGTCCCCTCTCCCTTTCCTTCCCCTTCTGATTTTTTGAACTATCTCATGGATAACAGCTATGGATTATCTTTCACCATGGATGTCCATTCATCGGATGCTCCCTACTTGGATGTTTTATTGAGAGGAGACCCAGTGCTAGGGGCCATTAATACATCTTTATATAGGAAACCCATTAGTGGCAACTCAGCGTTACATGCCCACAGTTGCCACCCCAAGCATGTAGTTAAGAATCTCCCTGTTGGGGAATATGTTAGAGCTAAGCGTAACTGCTCAAAGGAAGCAGATTACCAAAAAGAAGTGAAAGTCATCTCCAATAAACTGAGGAAGAGAGGTTATAGAGAGTGGATGTTGACCAGGGCACAGAAAATATGTGATAGGAGAGGAAGGGATGAATTGTTGGAGGATAAACACCGTAGAACAGTATTCAAGAGGAATATCACTAGTAAAGACATGACGGTACAACGATTTGATGAACAAAATAATAACATCCCTACATCATACAGCAGCGATTTCCAGGCCATCAAATCTCTATTGAACAAGTATGTTCTTATCCTTTTTCAGGATGATATCTTAAATAAAATTCTATCGAATGGTTGGAAATCAGTAGCCAGAAAGTCACCTAGTATAGGGAATCTGGTGTCCCCTAGCGTATTTTTTAGCCTGAAACAGAGTAAACCTACATGGTTAGCAACTAGAGGCTCTTACAAGTGCGGGGGAACAAGGTGTAACCTATGCTCACACATTGCAGTAACAAAGAATTTTCAGAACAACATCACAGGAAAAAGATTTGAGATTCGATCTTACATTAACTGCAACACAACTCATGTGGTTTACCTTGCTACTTGCAGTTCATGTAAAATCAGTTATGTGGGATGCACTATGCGCACCCTAAAGATCAGACTATCGGAGCATATGACATCTGCTAATCCCAACTCTAAATCCACCAGAACAAGTATGTCTGGGCTATCCAGACATTTTCGAGATCATCACTCAGGAGATTTGTCCACATTAATTGTTAATGGTATTGAGAGAGTGGTACGTCCGTACCGTGGAGGGAATTGGGAACGTTTATTGCATAATCGTGAATTATACTGGATAATGCAATTGGACGTTCGTTACCCCAATGGAATGAATTATAGAAGTGATAGTTTCTACTTCTATTGACTATGTCTCTTTGGATATACCAACCTTAACTCAGGTACTTAGTTGACTATGACACAAATGGCAACTCATTTGTGAGTCTGCATGGGGAGAGAGATTAAAAATATAAAAAAAAATGTTGTTTTTTTTTTTTTTTTTTTTTGTCAAACATTTCAAAGTATTAATATGTTGGAGGTTGTACAGTACAGCAACACTTGTATTGTGCCATGGGTTATATCATATAATTTTATGAGTTTTTGTTGATGGCAAACATGACATATTGCGAGCCCCTATGGGGAGAGTGAAATCTTGAAACCATTTTTTTTTTTTTTTTTTTTTTTTTTTTTTTATTATTGAAGGATCAAACATTTCAGAGTGTTAATATGTTGGAGGTTGCTCAGTATTTGCATTGTGCCATTGGCTATATCACATAACTTTTTTAAAAGTTTTTTTGCTGATAATATGACATATTGTGAGCCCCTATGGGGAGAGTGAACTCTGGAAATTGAGATTTAAACATATAATTTTTTTATTTTTTTTTTAATTTATTAATTTAAAGGCTGAGAAATTTGCCTTAGAAATATATCTGTTTAATATATAGCAGTGCAAGTAAATAAATAAAAAGTATAAAATATATAAAAAATACAAATAACAAACACAAGACACCATATGCTACTTGTAGAGTACCGTATATACTCGCGTATAAGCCGAGTTTTTCAGCCCAAAATTTGGGCTGAAAAGTCCCCCCTCGGCTTATATGCGAGTATATAAAAAAAAATAAAAAAATACAGCCGCAGCCCCGGAGGTATACAGGCCCCCCCATCAAGTTCCAGGGCCCCCCCACCTTGCGCGCAGCCTGTAAAGGAAAATCATACTTGCCAGAGTCCAGTCGCGCCGTCCGCAGCTGCCGACATGACGATCCCGGGCTCCATTCAGCGTCTTCCGCATTTCCTGTAGTCGCGGGCAATGACGTCATTGCCCGCGCGCACAGGAAGTCGGAAGCCGGAAGACGCTGAATGGAGCCCGGGATCGTCATGTCGGCAGCTGCGGACGGCGCGACTGGACTCTGGCAAGTATGATTTTCCTTTACAGGCTGCGCGCAAGGTGGGGGGGCCCTGGAACTTGATGGGGGGGCCTGTATACCTCCGGGGCTGCGGCTGTATACAGCCCTGGGGCTGCGGCTGTATACAGCCCTGGGGCTGCGGCTGTATACAGCCCTGGGGTTGCGGCTGTATACAGCCCTGGGGCTGCTGCTGTATACAGCCCTGGGGCTGCGGCTGTATACAGCCCTGGGGCTGCTGCTGCTGTATATACCTCTGGGGCTGCATCTGGGGCTGCATCTGGGGCTGCATCTGGGGCTGCATCTGGGGCTGCATATACCTCTGGGGCTGCATATACCTCTGGGGCTGTATATACCTCTGGGGCTGCATCTGGGGCTGCATATGGGGCTGTATATGGGGCTGTATATGGGGCTGCATATACCTCTGGTGCTGCATATACCTCTGGGGCTGCATATGGGGCTGCATATACCTCTGGGGCTGCATATACCTCTGGGGCTGCAGTATACTACCACTGGGGCTGCTGATGTATATACCACTGGGGCTGCTGCTGCTGTATATACCTCTGGGGCTGCATATACCTCTGGGGCTGCATATACCTCTGGGGCTGCATATACCTCTGGGGCTGCATATACCTCTGGGGCTGCATATGGGGCTGCATATACCTCTGGGGCTGCATATACCTCTGGGGCTGCTGTATACTACCACTGGGGCTGCTGATGTATATACCACTGGGGCTGCTGCTGCTGTATATACCTCTGGGGCTGCATCTGGGGCTGCATATGGGGCTGCATATGGGCTGCAGTATACCTCTGGGGCTGAATATACCTCTGGGGCTGCATATACCTCTGGGGCTGCATATGGGGCTGCATATACCTCTGGGGCTGCATATGGGGCTGCATATACCTCTGGGGCTGCATATACCTCTGGGGCTGCATATGGGGCTGCATATACCTCTGGAGCTGCATATACCTCTGGGGCTGCTGTATACTACCACTGGGGCTGCTGCTGTATACTACCACTGGGGAGGCTGCTGTATACCTCACTGCTGGGGGTTGTATACCTGTGCTGGAGTCCACCCTCGGCTTATACGCGAGTCAATAAGTTTTCCCAGTTTTTGGGGGCAAAAGTAGGGGGGTCGGCTTATACACGGGTCGGCTTATACACGAGTATATACGGTATATATAATAAGTGCAAGAATTTCGCTGGTGTTTTTCTCCATGCATTCCAGATTTAATGTGACTTGGGGATTAGCACCTGCCAGTCATAATAAATAATTAATAATAACAAAAATAATAAAATAAAATAATAAAATAAATAAATATAAATAATTATAAGTATTCATATCAGACGAATAAGGGTATAAATAATATTCACACTAATAGAATATTAATCTTTAATTTAATAATATTATTTACCGCATATTATAATTATAAAGTTTTAGTACATAATAATAATAATAGATATTTGGCCATATTCCCTTTAATGGGGTTGTTGGACCATATTGTCATTAAAATACAGCCAAAAAAAGAAAAAGAAAAGAAGGAAAATTTCTCTCTCCTTTTACCATCTATATTGCAGTTTCTTGTAGAAAGAGTCTTGAGTATAACATCACTTTATAAGAAATAAAATTGTATTTTTATGTGTCTATACTGGGTCATTCTCTGGGTCAGGCAAGCAAATAGTTAAGATCCTTCACTGATTGGTATCATCTGTGCACAGGAGTTCATTCATTTTTTTTTTAATTGTATATATGTCTGTATTTTCATTTTGAATGTTGCTGATGATTAAGGAGGTCTGTTCCTCTGAAACGCGTCCAGCGGCACCCCCTGTGTGCTGTGATGATTTTATAACTTCACAATAAAAGGAATATGAAGCATGCCACTGGATCGTCTCTACAATTTCTTATGATTAGTGTGAAAAGCCAGGTATGCTTTTGGTGACCGAAGCGTTATCGAACATAACCTAGAACTGCCGAATTTGAAGCTAATTGTTCTGATTCGACGAATGACTTGAACACCGCCCAAAACAGCTCGAATTTGAGATTGGCGAACATTTTGAATCGAATATCGCTCATCTCTACTCATCAGAGGCATAACTAATATATTAAGCTCCTACCTACTAGTTTTAGTGCTAGTGTCTTCACATACATTAGTGACGCCCAGGGGCGTAACTACAACAGGTGCAAGGGCTGCAATTGCACCTGGGCCCTGGAGCTCCAAAAGTCGCTTTGGCTATTAAAGATAAGCAATAACTGGGGGGGCCACAATGAAGCTTTCGCATTGGGGCCCATGAGCTTTACGTTACGCCACTGAAGATGCCTTTGGGTCGCCTTCTATTTCTGCACCCTCCATCACCATGTTCCTCATCCATATCCACTGAACAGTCTGAGGGTTGTGTGCACACAATGGACCTCTACTTGAAAGCTGCTCCCTACTTTTTACGTATCTAAAATAAAAATGCTGGCTACAAAGCCAAAACCAAAAGGACAAAAAAGGCAACAAGAACAAGATCAGCAAATGCCCATAGTGTAGTATGATATGCAAAGCGGGGTGAAATATTACCCAAATGATAGAGTTGCGAGTTACAATTGCAATAAAAGCTTTTAAAATGAGTCAAAAAGAAAGGAGAAAAGGGAGCGCACATAGGGACTTATCTGTGATTTGCAAAATCAATGCCCTACACTTAGTTCAACTCACCTTTTGTAGTTGTGTGAGTCACAACAAACTGTAGGCGCCTCAATACAATGGCCGCTGCGTGCACCTGGTTGCAGATAAATTATGTATAAAGGAGGAGAAAGAAAAAAACAGGTTCCAATTTCGCGCTGACCACCAACGAAGAGGGGTTGTATAGAAAAGTCTGTTTTATTGAGCCTACGCATTTCGCAGCAGGACCTGCTGCTTCTACAGGGCAAAACAAAACCTTGTTTTGCTTTGCCCTGATGAAGCAGCAGGTCCTGCTGCGAAACGCGTAGGCTCAATAATACAGACTTCTATATACAACCCCTCTTCATTGGTGGTCAGCGCGGAATTGGAACCTGTTTTTTTCTTTCTCCTCCTTTATATTTAAAATGAGTCAGTCACTGCAGTCCGCCTGCAGGTGGACAATCCTCCTCTGTATATATGAACAATGAAATGGAGGGAAAGCATTAGAGTGACCACATTGCTGTAGGAGAGGAAGAATCATGACACTGGAATTGCTGAGCAATAATTTTATTACGCGTTTCAGGCTCGGAATGAGCCCTTTTTGAAATATGAATTATATATAATTTATTTGAAATAGGGCTCATTGTAAGCCTGAACTGCGTAGGAAAACTACTTCTCAACTACTCTGGAGTCGGGATTGTTCCTCTCTGGCAGCACCACGCACGGTCACTCCAATACCATTTCTCAATTTTATTTGATCATTGGACCTCTTTAAATTCGGCAGAAATCTGGAACAAACGCATTTGAGTGAAAGTACATTCTTCCTCTCATCGTTATATGTAAAAGCCCATTAAAGGGATTATCCAGGTTTGGGTCACTACGTGACTGCATATATAGGACAAGTCTGGCTCAACCGCAAGCGTAGGTGCCCAGGGAAGGAGGAATAACTATATACAAAGCTTAACCTGGCACTCTACTTAAAAAAGCAAGAGAGGGTTGATCCTTTTGGTGTTTTTTATTTGTGGAGTTTGTGAAAGTTCATCAATCATCATGATGATTGATGAACTTTCCACAAACTCCACACCAAAAGGTTCAACCCTCTCTTGCTTTTTTAAGTAGAGTGCCAGGTTAAGCTTTGTACTACGTGACTGCAGACTGCTGAATTGTGTAATGGTGGGGTTACACGTCCCGATATCGCGGCGATATCGGAGGCAACGACGCGGGAGCGCGCATTTAGTGCACGTTTCTCCCTGCATCGCATCGCCAGTTTACACGCTGCGATATCGGGATGCAACGTCCCTCCGATGTGTACGCCCACCAACCCAGGAACGACCAGTTAACATGGGAGTGAATGGGTGACGTGAGCGTACACATCGGAGTTGGGCTGTTACACGCTGCGATGCGGCTACAACGGCCATGCGATATCGGGGAGTTGAATAGCTCTGCTATTCAACTCCGATATCGTTTTGGCATCGTTCCAGCATCGCGTTGTACGCTCAAACCGTACAACGCGCAAACGATATCGGCTCCAACTCGCGACCCACGTGACTTTTTGTCGGAGTTGGGTCGGAGTTGGACGCCGATATCGCGGCGTGTAAACCCACCATAAGAAGGAAGTGGGCACACTGTCAGGATTCTCCAGTATTCCGTGGTTATGTGATTTTCATATTTGTAGTCATGTTCTGAGTGGACCCATTTGGCGATCAAAGTAAACAGACAGAAGCCAGGCATGTCTAGTCAGCAGTAGAGGTAAGCGGACCTCTGGAAGGTTGGGTTCTGGTGGTGTGTTCTGGACCCAAACTTGGCCTGAACCTAATTAGAAGTCACTGATTGTGCAGTTCTGCTCTTCGCTCACATACAGCCGGCCATAACCAAAGCACTTCCAGGGGACGGAGGGCAGGGTTTTTGTCATTTTTGGTACACATTAGTACCTTTGGTACACCTAGCCCTCCTCCTTCTGACGTCAGTTGTTTATTTCCTATTTTTGAGAAGTTATTCATGCTGTTGTTTTCTACAAATACTTGAGGATTTCTACTGATTCAGCATCTTCTGCAACAACAGAAAGCCCATGGTTAATTTTCTAGGCAAACATAACACTGTTTTCATATGGTGTTTTTTGTTTCGGTACATCCCATGTGAATTGCTCATTAATGAAGCTATTAGTTACTGTGTAATCATTGTGATCGTGAGCTCAGGTGCACCGGTCCCTTGTGAGTCGACTGCTTGCACATACAGGGAACTGAATTTCCACCCCCACCCCCCTAGAAAGAGGAGTACAAAGGTCTCTCGTTAGTAGGCAGGGGGGCACTGCTTCGTTAGCACTCCTCGTTTTCAGGTGTCACTCCTCATTTGGAAATAAGAATAAAAATAAGAATATCAGAAAGTGATTATCAAGCCCGGAGGGAGCTGTGAACAAGTGTGAGAGCCTGGAGAATCTCTCCTCCTTTGCTGTATAGGCAAATTAAGGCTGCTCTCCTTAGTTAGGAAGAATTTTCAATATCTATCGTTCCCCAGGAGAGGAATCGCCAGCCTGCTCGTCGGCTGCCTTTTATATTCCGCAGCTGGGATTTTATGAGCTCATGCAGCTTAGGGAAATTGCTGCCAGTGTATGCCAAATCTTTTCCTACCACCTTCAAACCCGCAAGAACACCTCAGCACGTGAAGAGCCTTATTATATTCTCTGTGGTTCCAAACCAATGTAAAGAACCACATGTTCTAGGTAAATCATCAGCACCAAACTGGACTGTTTAATTGCAAACTATAATGCGCTTGAATAGATAAGTCAGTGTGATGGCTACGGTTGCATTCGTTGATTAAATTAACTTTCCATAGAGATATAGAGTTTGAAATAAGTATTGAACACGTCACCAAGTTTCTAAGTAAATATATTTCTAAAGGTGCTATTATCATGAATTTCTCAACAGATGTCAGAAACAACCCATCCATCCACACAGGCAAAGAAATCAAACCATAGATGTCCATAAATTAAGTGATGTATAATAATGAGAAATGACACAGGAAAAGAGTATTGAAAGCATGAAGAAAGAGAGGTGCAAAAGGGCATGGAAAGTCGCAACACCACCTGAAATCTAACAGTGATTAGAGTTAGAAAGAAATCCTGCCACTTGAAAATATTATCAGCTGGTTCAACCAACCGCCTTTAAAAAGGAGTCTCATTCCTAAGGTGTCACACAAGAAATATCTCATGATGGGTAAAACCAATGAGCTGTCTCAAAACCTTTGCAACTGTATTGTCACAAAAACATACTGATGGTATTGGTTGCAGAAAAATTTCTAAACTTCTGAAGTTCCAGTGAGCTCTCTTGGGGCCATAATCCGGAAGTGTGACAAATATAATTTCACCATAAACTGGAGAAAATCAGGTGCTCCCCACAAGATTTTAGACAGAGAAGTGACTAGAATTGTCCAAGAGCCAAGAGTGATGCTAGTAACTACTCACGGACTAGCCATGAGGCTGGGTAGTCAAGAGCCATGGGGTCAGATTCCAGGAGGGGGGCTTGTAATAACTCAAGGGATAAGACAAAGGTGTAGTCAGTAGATAAGAAGAGACAGCATCCAAATTCTCTTCTTACCTATTGGATTTTCTTTAAGTGGGTTCCTTGAAATTTTTTACTTTGAGTCCACCAATAGAGTGCTTCAGACGGTTCCTCCTCATTCTGAAAGTTGTAGTCTGGTCACAGTCCGAGGTCAAAATTCTAGAAAGGTAGAGGATTAAAACAAAGGGGCTAGGCAAATGGGTAGTCAGAAGCGAGGTCATAAGTAGGGCAGCAACAGATCAGAGATTGAGCCCAGGAACAAGGCACGTAGACTCCACCAAGCCTAAAGCTACAACTGGCAGAGATCTGACACCTGGAGGATTCCCAGAAGTCTGTGAAAACTTTTCAGTTTTCATGGGAATGGCCCAACCAGCAAAAGTCCCAGATTGGGTGGCATTGCTGTTTTTCAGTATCTTCACAGCCCAGCACACTACTGCCATCTATTGGGCGGCTAAGCTGTGCTCACAGTGTTTTTATGACACAGTGAGTGGCCTATTTGTGACAGTAAACCCTCTTCTAAGGGAGAAAACTGGCCCCCCAGTTTTACCAGGAAACCGTGACTATAACATTGACCAAACTATTAACCTTCACATCACTAGATTCTCGATATTTCCTTAGGTTCATATCACTCCAATGAAGAAGATACTGACCTCCAAGAATACTCTGTACCTTGTACTCCAGAACTTCATTTAAGGCTGTAAATACTATCCGACTCACATGCGAGTCTCTCGGACAAGACTCGGATCAGTCACCCTGAACGGCCTCCCCCTGTCAGGACGGGAGTGTGATGCTGCACGAAAACACAAGCAGCTGACACTCCTGTCCAGAAGGAGGGGGGGCATTCAGGGTGACTGATCCGAGTCCTGTCCGAGAGATTCGCATGTGATTCGAATAGTGTTTTTCCAGCCTAACAGAGATCTATGGAACATGTTAGGGATGCGAAGAGAAAGGGGAAGTTGAAACCTGACGCCACAGGATTGACAACTTCCAAAATCTCATAGGGACTAAGGTGATTCGCTGTAAGGTATATATAAAAAACAAACATGCAGTGCCAATCTCAGCGCGTTACCAATGTTACACTCTGGTACCCTCTTAATGAAGTTTTATGCACTCATCTCTTGCCATAAAACTTCAAGCAAATGCTTTTACCAAAGGCTCTTCGCGCTTCGGAGATTTATCCAGATCTGCTGCTCGCCTCGAATTGATCCTGTGTTACGTCCTGCTTTGGATTCCCACAGGCGTAGAGGTTCAATAGGAAATGATCCAATTCTATTGTGGCCGCGCTCCCCATGGTAATGATTGTAAGAACTTCCTGTCCACAAATAAAATTTATTGCTCAAACATATGTTTGAGCCATAAATTTTATTTGTGGACAAGAAGTTTTTAAAATCAAAACTACAGGGAACGCGGTCACCATAGAATTGGATCACTTCCTATAAAATATCATAGGGGCCAATGAACTTTGGATACAACTTCGCCGACGGTACTTTAAGTTTATAAGACACTTACAGTTTGCAGGTTAAGGCCAGCACCACCGCTCCCTCCGTGCGTCTCTGTCAGTTCCAGCAGCCCTCTGGGATCCCCTGGGACCTCTCATGCAGGTCCCACACACTGTGAGCCTCTATTCCTGGTGCACACTTCCTCCACACAACGATATGTCACTTCCAGTTTAGAAAAAGAGCAGGGCTGCACACAGGATAAAAGTGCTCATTCCATTTAATGCATCACAGGGGTGTTACAGGTGGGGGTGCAAAGGAAGGAGGACCAGGTAGCCCCGATGGTACAACGAACGTTTCGCGCTCAGCTGGCGCTTCTGCGGGTACAATCCTCCCGCAGAAGCGGGTAGCTGAGCGCGAAGCGTTCATTGTACCATCAGGGCTACCCGGTCCTCCTTCCTTTGCACCCCCACCTGTAACACCCCTGTGATGCATTAAATGGAATGAGCACTTTTATCCTGTGTGCAGCCCTGCTCTTTTTCTAAACTGGAAGGTACTTTAAGTTTAATATTCTTCGATGACAACCAACCTTATTATTACTTTAAAGGTAGGACAAGACAAATGTTTTCTATCAGCCTTTGGCTTTTGACAAATCAGAATAGTCCGTTTTCGGCAAATCTAAATATTCTATTGAAGCTCCCTCCAGACCCCCCTAGTTTCTGTATGGTGGCCTCCACCCCCGAACAATCAAACCTAATCCTGGAAAATTTGCCCAAATGGAGATGAATACTATAATTGCAAAAGAATGTGGAGGTTCCAGTTGACTTGATTGACCTGATTGTTAAAGTCGAACTCAGCAAAAGGTAAAAATTGAGATTAATCCTCCTGCTGAGCCGCAACAAAGCACCTCCAAATTTGTTCCAAAGATTGATTTGTCCTTTTTGTCTGACCATTGCTTTCCAAGTGGTCAATTTCCAGTTTCTTACCACAGGCTCTCCAGAATCTGGAGACAAATTGCATTCCCCTATCGGACACAATATTAACAGGCATTTTATGCAGTCTCACAATGTGACAAATAAACAACCTGGAGAGTGTCTCTGGATTAGCTATCCCTGACAAAGAAAAAAATGAGTCTGTTAGTTGAACTGGTTGAACCCAAACTATTATGGCCAGCACCTTCCCAGGATCTACTCTATCTTAACCCATCGGCTGATAAATTGAACTCTGATGACCACTTTACACACGGAAAAAGGAAGATAGAAAACGGCAGGTGTCGGAGACAATTGTACCTTTTACCTTCAAAACACCTTGAAGTGGCTGCGTGTAATTCAGGTATCTGCAAGGTGTTTTGAAGGTAAAAGGTACAATTGTCCCGACACCTGCCGGATTCTATCTTCCTGTTGCCGCGTGTAAAGTGGCCATAAGAATGCAATTTCCTGATCAGTAAAAACACATTTCTTAACCAGAGCAAACAAAGAATTCTCCCTCAATCCTGGTACTATTATCTGGACATATTCCTGGTGAAAATCCAAATTAAGTAAAAAAAAATTTAAATGTCAATCACAATAAATCATCCAATGCAATCAGAAAAAATATCATTCATAAAGTTTTTAAAAAAAACTGCTAGTGCATTGGTTAACCCAAACAACATGACCAAGTTTCAATTAAACTCTCAGACATAAGAAACATAGTTTTCCACTCATCGCCCTTCTTGATGCATATCAAATTGATCGCCCCGCTAAAGTCAAGCTTAGAAAAACACTTAGCCACCTTAATCTGATTATAAAAGTCAGGGATAAGTAGAAGTGGGTATGTATTCTTAACAGTCATTTGTTCAGGTCTGAGAAACTGAGGCAAGAACTCTTGTTTGTCACAAGAACAGTTCCAGCAACTACAGGAGAAGGGGAAGGATGGATATGACCCTTTCATAAACCTACATTCACATAATTTTTTATTGCGGTGTCTTCTGGCCCAGACAAATTATAAAGATGAGCTTTACTGTAGATAATTTGGCATTACAGACAAGATTAATATCTCAATCATAGGGACGATGGGGAGGTAATAGTGTGAGACCACGTCACTCAAGTTTTTCAGGTACCCCGATAGACCCTCCAAACCAGCAGAGCATACCTGTACAAAATGTAAACACTTGTTATGACAATTGGTGCTCCACTTAACATTCTCCTTCTGACAAATATCAATAACAAGATTATGAATAAATTGCCATGGAAGCCCCAATACCATCCCAGCAGATAAATTGCCCAAAATAAAAAAGGAAATGGATGCAAAGTGAAGGGTTCGCACTTGGAACGTGAACTCCGCTGTTACCGGTTGACAAAGTTCCGAGGTAGCAGTGTTTTGTCCATAGTAAAAATTTGAATGGGTTTTTCCAGACTAACTACCCTAATCCTAATTCTTTAACAAGTTTGGAATCAATAAAGTGTGCTCCAGACCCACAGTCAATGAAAGCCAATGTGGGAAAAGAATGGGTTTGGAAAGACAAAACCATATTAAGCAGTATTTTATCTGAGGTAAAAAAAAGAAACCTAGAAGTCTGGATGACCTCCTCAATAATTAGCCAGATTTAGGCATCTTCCCGAGGACTTGCTTGCCTGAGAACGAGTCAGGCAATCCTTTAGTAAATTTCCAGCAAGTCCACAGTAGATCCAGAGTCCCAGATGGCAACGATGTCTCCTTTCCACAGCACAAGAACTGACGTCTCTCTAACCTCCATTGGCTCCACCTCAGGTAGATGGACATGCTGTAGGGAAAAATAAGAGGCTTCCTGCTGGTATCTACATTGCTCCTGGATTCAGCCATCTATCTATATGGCCTGGGTCATAGCCTCCACCAAGGAACCAGGAGAAGCATGTAGAGCCAGAACATTCTTAAGAGCATCAGAAAGGCCCTTCTGGGATCAACACCTGAGGGCTGCATCATTCCACTGAACCTCAGTGGACCATTGCCGGAATTTGGTACAATAAATTTCAGCAGGGTGGCTCCTCTGTGTCAGGTTCATAATCTTTGCCTCGGCAACTTGGATTCTGTCAGGTTTGTCATAAATTGAAACCCATTCTGAGGAACTAAAGATAAAAGCCATATCTGAGGGCCCACTTCAGGAAGGACCTAATTATCCTTACCCGTTGGGACTCATTCCATTAAGGCTGCGGTTGTAGGGTAAAAAATATTTTACAGTTCTCCCTGAACACCCTAAACTGGCTTTTTTCAAATGACATTTTTTCAGAAATGGCCACTACAGGTTTGAGAGAGTCCAAGCGCATGTCCAGGGGTGAAGATATTGCAGTCACAGCCGGCAGCGGAAAGCTTTTAAGAAGTCTTCATAAAACTAGAAACCTGTCCCTGCAAACTGCAATTGTGATGAGTCAAGACTTCAACATTCCATAGTGAGGTTCTGAATCCTTTGCATCAGATTTGCCAACTGAGCAAAGAAGAACTGGATTCATGCTGGTGAAAATAAAAAAAAAAGGGCCAGTTGTAATGTGACACCAATAACTACCAATGGGCTAGCTGTGAAGCTTAATCAAAGGGGTAAGACAGGTCATAGTCCAAGATCCAATTTCCTGGAAGGCAGAATGTCAAGACATAGGGGTCAGGCAAATAGGTAGTCAGAAGTGAGGCCAGGGGTGGTAACAACAACGAATCAGAGATTCAGCACAGTAACAAGGCATGCAGACACCACGAAGCTTAACGCTACAACTGTCAGTATTCTGACCACTGCCAGTCAGTTACTGTAAATAGCCAGGTAATCACTCTATAGGGTAACACATGGAGGAAGCCCAGAAGCCGCAGCCCGTGATAATGCTGCAAAGTAATCCTCATTTCGAATGGGAACAGCCCAACCTGCTCCAGTCCAAGATTGTGGAGCTTTGCTGTCATTCATAATCTTCATGGCCCAGCACGCCCCTGCCATCTATTAGGCGGCTGGGCTGTCTCTCACAGCGTCCTTATAACACAGTGAGTGGTTTATTCGTGACACCAATGACCACCAGTGGAAAGCTACAGAAAGGCCTGGAATTAGCAGGTACAAATGTTTCAAAGAAAAAATAAGTAATGCACTCAACCTCCATGACCTGTAAACACGCTCACCACGGAACACTGCATTGCTGAACAAATAGCGTGTTCAAGCATGTTTAAAGTTTGTTCAACAAATCAAGTTTGTTGTGAAATACTTGGAAAAATATAGTATGATGAAATAAGACCAAAATTGAATTTTATGGGTGCCATAATTCACACTATGTTTTGGAGGTCAAAACGTACTGGATTATCACCCCAAAAACACCATGCCAAGAGTGAAGATTGGAGAGGGGGATATCATAGTGTGGGGCTGTTTTTCAGCATATGGCACTGGCAAACGTCATATTATTGTAGGGAGGATGAATGGACAAATGTACAAAGACATTCATGATAAAAATCTGCTGCCATCTATTAGGATGATGAAGATGATACAAGGGTGAACACTTCACCAAGACAATGATCCCAAACACACAGCCAAGGAAACTATCAAATGGTTTCAGAGAATGAAACTAAAGCTGCTAGAATGGCTGAGCCGATCACCGGAGCTGAATCCAATAGAAAATATATGTAAGGAAGTAAAGCTCAGAGGTCATAGAAGAAGCCCACTGGATCTTCAGGGTTTCAAGAGTGTTTATGTGGAACAATGTGACAAACTCGCACCTGAGCAATGCAGGTGACTAGTTTCTTCATACAGGAGGCTTCTTGAAGGTTCTATAGAAAAAGTATTAATGACCAAAGAGTGAGTGCTCAAGTACGGTCTCCAACCCGTAACAATTCTAATGATAACTTGGCACAAAAGATATAATGCAAAAATTCAAAATTTATTCAGCAGCTCAAGCTAAAAGAGAATTTTTGATGAGTGGAGTCAACATTTTATCCAGAAAAATAGCGATAGGTGAAAGAATGGACTCCGTGGAGGCCACTATAGGACGTCCAGGTGGATTATGAAGACGCTTATGCACCTTAGGTAAAATATAAAAAAACGGAATTATCGGGTGGGATTTAGCTAAAAATTCAACACCTTTATCGTCAAGAATGCCGCGGTCTAAACCAGACTGTAATAGTTGGGAAATTTTAAGTTGAATCATGGATGTGGGATTAATAGACAGAGGTGTATATATAGTAATATCGGATAATTGTCTAAGACATTCCTGGATATAATACGATCGATCCATAATAACCACTGCCCCGCCTTTATCCGCTGGTTTCAATATAATTTCAGGATGTTGAAAAAGTGTGGTAAAAGACTGTCTTTCTATATTGGATAGATTAGAGGTCCAACGTAGTTTTTTGGACTCTACTAATCGACGGAAATCATTAAATTCATGAGAGACAAATCTAATGAAAGTCTTCACTGGTGGGTCATTCTTAGCCGGCATAAATAAACTCTTGGGGCGTAGACCAAGCGCTGTTAGAGAAACCTTAGGTGAATTCTGGACAGTAACAGGAATAGAAGGATGATTCACAAAATAGGCTTTAAGCCTAACATTTCTAAAAAACCGCTGTAAGTCAATCTCCAACTGGAATAAGTTGAAATTGTAACTAGGACAAAAGGATACCGTAGTCCTTTTTCCAATAGTGACAGTTGAGATGGACTTAAGCTTACAGAAGAAATATTGATAACAATATTTTCTTATATACTGTAGCCTATGTGAATGAAACTATCAGCTCTCCGAAGTAGCCTGTTGTCCAGGATTGATGGTAGAAATTTCTATAGATTTTTCTTTCATTTTATGTTATTGTATGAACATGAATATTGATCATGTTGTGATATATTTTCTATGTCATTATAGCAACTGATGAAGGCCAGTAGGCCGAAACGTTTTGCTTTACAATTCTGTTCACTTGAGCTGCTGAATAAATTTAGAATTTTTGCATTATATCTGTTGTGCCATGGCTTCTTGAAGGTTCATCACCAACAAAGGCTTCTGTATGAAGTATTAACTAAATTTCAGTAAGCGTGTTCAATACTTTTTCCCTGTATCATTTCTCATTATTTCACATCACTAAATTTATGGACATGTATGGTTTCATTTCTTTGCCTGTGTGCATTGGATGAATTGTTACTGACATCTGGTGAGAAATCTATGCCAATAGCACCTTTAGAAATATAATTACTTAGAAAATTGGTGACGTGTTCAATACTTCTTTTACCCACGGTATCTATTGAGACTTCTTTTAAAGGAAAACTGCCAGGTTAAAAACCCATATGTAGCTATCATTTTCTAATTCCTCACTCTAAACTCTCTCTATTGATGTATTTCTATTATTTAGATTCCCCTCCTATCTTCTGTAAACTCCAAATAAAGAGATTCATTCCATCTGTCACTCACAGTGAATGATCCACTTAGCTCTCTCTCGTCCCCTCCCCATAGGATGATTATGCATGTCACATCACAGGAGATCAGTGGGAGGGGACTGTATCCTCCTCTCTGCTCCCTGTGTCTGCAGCCAGGAAAGAGGCCAAATACAACACAGAAACTGTTATAGCAGGGATTCCTGCAGAAACAAATGGAGTCTAGATAAGATAAGGCAGATCTGCAATCACTCTCTCCCTGTGTCCTCAACAGAATAGATCTCCTAAAAGTGAAACCACAGTGCCCAGAGAGCAGAGGGAGGAGGGAGCTGCAGAGAAGTAGTGCATAATTACATCACAGTTTATACAGCACAGGACTAATAGTCTCTGCTTATAGAGGGACAGGACTAATACAGCAGCTCTCTGCAGGGTCTGACAATCGTGATAACATGGAAACTACAAAGGGTACAATAATGATTTTACATGTTTTTAAAAGGTCTGCCCAGGCACTATTCAAGGGTAATATTAGTATCATACTGAAAAATGACCTGACAGTGTCCCTTTAAAGGAAACTCTTCTTATTATTCAGTCCCATAAATATATCACCATTTTTGCAAGCTAAGTCTTTGCAGCTAATAACATGTCTGGAGTCCTGTTTTTCTTTTCCACAGGGCATTAAACTCCTTCCCTTTTTATATGTTTTTTTTCTTTTGCTATTCAGAAACCTCATTTTAGCTAAAACTTGAGCTTGGGTACATTCTGCTACCATAGATCATCTATAGATCACTTTCACATGAGCGTACTATGGGTGTATTTTTGTGTTGCAAGTTGCCAGTTTGAGTTTGAATCTAATGAACCAAACTAATAGCATTATAGATCCCTAAAGCGGCCGTCACACGCTACAATTTCTTGCCCGATATCGTTTAAGTGATCTGTTTTTTGATCGCTTAAGCGATATCGTTTGGGCATCGTTGCGTGTAATCAAGCGATTTTACATTGTAAAATCGCTTGATCGTGACATCGCAGATATGAGAGCCGGAGCTCAGATCTAGCGATGAACGATTAAACAATCTGCTTCATCGTGGTGTATAACACCACGATGAACGATCTCCCAGCGGCAGAGCTTATGCTGGGAGATGGTAACTATGGTACACGTCGGGTTACTAAGCGCCGCGCGGCGCCTAGTAACCCGATGTGTACCATAGTTACCAGCGATCTCGCTGCGCCACATCGCTGGTGAGTCTGTCTGTGTGACATCTCACCAGCGATGTGAACGATATTGTAAGCGAACGCGCGTGCACGTGATCGCTTACAATATCGCTCACGATGTCGACATGTGTGACGGCCGCCTAAGGGCCCCTTTACACACACCAACTTATCTGTCCAACTTCTGACCAACTTACTGGTTGCAGTGAAATCATGGACACATTGTTCCATTTTGTGGCTGTGTACAAATGGAACAATGTGTCCATGATTTCACTGCAACCAGTAAGTTGGTCAGAAGTTGGACAGATAAGTTGGTGTGTGTAAAGTGGCCATAAGGGTACTGTTACACGTCGCAACATTGCATGCAATTTCACTTGCAACTTACTGGTTGCAGTGAAATCATGAACACATTTTACATTTGTACACGGCAACAAAATAGAACAATGTGTCCATGATTTCACTACAACCAGTAAGTTGCAAGTGAAATTGCATGCAATGTTGCGACGTGTGATGATACCCTAAGATGCTGTCAGATCAGGTCTTTGGGGCATAGTTTGCAACACTGAACGCATATTACACTCATGGGAAACGAGCATTAAAATATTTCTAAGAAAAAAACGCCAGCACTCCCCAACCTGCAATGTGAACAGGTGCTAACTGAACATAATATAATGTAACAAAAAAGACAGTTGCACCCTGTAATGCTAAGGCATGGAAACATATATACAACCCCTGGCAAAAATTTTGGAATCACCTGGCTCGGACGATGTTCATTCAGTTGTTTAATGTTGTAGAAAAAAAACAGATCACAGACATGGCACAAAACTAAAGTAATTCAAATGGCAACTTTATGGCTTTAAGGGTACCTTTACACGCCACTAATGCGGCGATATGTCGTCCAGGAACCATCGCCGCCAAATTGCCTCCCAAATGCGGTGTGTAATTTGGGAATTTGGCGGCGATATGTCGCCTTGCTACAGTCGCCTGATTTCAGTGCACTGCTCTGAAATCAGGCGACCGTGACGAGACGACACATCGCCACCAAATTCCCAAATTACACACCGCATTTGGGAGGCAATTTGGCGGCGATGGTTCCTGGGCGACATATCATCGTCAAAAATGTGGCGTATGAAGGTACCCTATGAAACAATAAAGGTACGGTCACACGCGGCAATATTGCTGGGCAATTTCACTGGCAATTGGGAACAATGTGTTCATGATTTCACTGCAAGCAGTAAATTGCAAGTGAAATTGCATGCAATGTTGCGACGTGTAACGGTACCCTCAGAGGAAAAGTATAATAGAAACACGTCACCACTTCTGTATTTATCACCCACTGCTGGTTTTGGCTACAAAAACAGACGAGCAAAAACAGACCAAAAACGCACAGTGTGAATGGAGACTTACATCATGACCATAACAGTAAAGGTACCGTTACACACAGAGATATATTGCTTGCAACTCACTGGTTGCAGTGAAATCATGGACACATTGTTCTATCTTGTTGCTGTGTACAAATAGAACAATGTGTCCATGATTTCACTGCAACCAGCAAATTGCCAGTGAAATTGCCTAGCAATATTGCCGCGTGTGACGGTACCTTAAAAGACATCAAGAAAAAAAAATGTGGTAGTCACGTGAAGTAGCGGGATGCATCCATCCTGCCGTAGCGGCGTGTAAAGGTGCCCTAAGGGTACCTTTTTTCAGACCAAGCAGAGGGAAAAAATTATAGAATCACTCAATTCTGAGGAAAAAATGATGGAAACCCTGTAAATGTTCATTCCATTTAATTTCATTTCATTCTCGGAGAGAAGAACCCTTAAAGGTACCGTCACACGCGGCAATATTGCTAGGCAATTTCACTGGCAATTTGCTGGTTGCAGTGAAATCATGGACACATTGTTACATTTGTACACAGCCACAAAATGGAGCAATGTGTCCATGATTTCACTGCAACCAGCAAATTGCCAGTGAAATTGCCTAGCAATATTGCCGCTTGTGATGGTACCTTTAAGGGTGCGGACGAGGCATCGACCCCCGTATGCCTGAATCTGACTAGACAGCGGGGTTGGTGGAGGACACAGGGACCCTCCCTGCAGACGGTGCGGAAGCTTCAAGCCTGAGCCGAAACCAGAGGCCTCAGACTTCTAACAGGAGCTGTGGCAGAACACCCAATACATCTTAAGGAAGGTGGCCGAACTAGGGAGCAGCTCCCGGGAAGGATCCTAATAGTGTCTGGGACACACAGAAGCACCCGTTTCTAACGGTACCTGAGGGCATTGAGAGCCTGGGGAGCAGAGCAATGACCCGCTCACCTCAGATGAAAGTTACCTTTTATAACGCCGAGAGACGAGACTTACCAGAGACTGTGACACCGAGAGAAAGTAAAGAAAGGGCACCAACCATGGCTTGACTGTACCAACCCAGCTCTGAAGAAAGAGCAAAATACCAGAGACTGGCAGAGAGTGTACTCGGCGGCCATGTTTAACACCTGAAGTAAAAGTACCGGAACTGCAGCTATGGTGTGTGAGACTTTTAGTAGCGGCGACCATCGGCCGCGGAGGCCACTTGAAACATCGTGGGTACTAATGACTGAGTGAGCGTCTGCCAAGGAACTAGCCAGGGGAAACCACTCCACTGCTCTGCTCTGTGGAATGCGCTCCGCTGGCGGGGAGATTGACTATCTAAGCTGCCGGTCATCATCCCCAGAGGTTCTGTAGAAGCGGCGTCCGCCCTGGCTGAATACCGCAGGTGGCGTCACGAACCTTTATTGAATGACACCGCCAGGGTCACGGGACCAGGTCTCAGCCCCAGTCTGTCCCTGTGAAAAGAACCGAGAAGTGAAGACGTTAGAACAACTAGTAACTACCGGGTACCGAGTCTTCCCCGGGCTTGGAGTGGGCGTGTCAGTGAGAGTCACAACCACTATAAAAGCATATCACAGCTGCTGCAGTCCCCAGCGTGAATCATATAGAAAAGTGAGGATGAAGGGTTAAAAACCGCAGTGCCATATTCCATGAGACGCAGCCCTGAAACATGTTAACTAATAAATCAATATTATATTCACCCTCTGATGTCTTGTGGAATAAAGCAGCACTTTCATCCTCCTTCTTCCTCCCTACTTTAATTTTCTGAGATAATGACCTTTGGGTAATGACCTTTGGGTTTTCATTGGCTGTAAGCCATAATCATCAACATTAACATAAATAAACACTTGAAATAGATAACTCTGTGTGTAATGACTCTATATAATATTATCCGTTTCACTTAATGTATTGAATTACTGAAATAAATTAATTTTTGATGATATTCTAATTCTTTGCAAAGCACCTGTAATATAATGTAACAAAACAGACAGTTGCACTCTGCAATGCTAAAGCGTGGAAACATATATAGAACATGAAATAGCATTATAGCTAAGGAAGTATGAAAAAATGAGACACTTAGCATATAAAAATGGCCACCTCTAAATCCACTAACACTGAACATCATCATCCTTAGTGTTTTTTGCACTTTTTTATCTTTTGCAGTGTGCGGCTGAGCCCTCTGCGGAGCATCTGTCATTTGTGTGATGCATGTACAGTACATGGTGCGGGGCAACCCGCCTAATCTAATAGTAAGGGCATGGCCAATAGGCTGTAGACTGACACTATGTGTTACATATGCTATTGTGACTGACGCCCTATGGTAACCTTGTGTCTATAAATACCACCAGTCATCTCCCCCATAGCATGGCTGGTTGCAGGTGACACAACCACCCCCAATGCTTTGTCTGGTTGCAGGAGATTGTGCACCGGTATTAAGACACTTGAGTTGCCTCTCAGTGGAGCTTTCATCCTACTGCTAAGTGCAATGGATGTTTTTCATGGCTATCTTTTTGGTGAATTTTTTTTCCAACTCTAAATCTGCCCAGTAGCCATGTCAAGGTGTTTCTCTTTACTGGGAACCTACACTTAGATTAATGCCTTTCTCTAGGTAAAAAAGCTACTTTTGTATGGGTGAGTAGGAACCTGCTAAATAAAGAATAAAATAAAGGATAAAGGATAAAAAACACCTTTAACTAATAGGGGAACGGCACTCCCTAACCTGCAATGTGAACAGTTGGTAACTAAACACAATTTAATTTGACAAATAAAAGACAATTGCACTCTGCCATGCTAAGGCATGGAAACATGAATAAAGAACATGGAATAGTGTTATAGCTAACGAAATATGAAAAAATTAGACACTTAGCATATAAAAATGGCCATCTCTAAATCCATCCAGTAGCCATGTCAAGGCGTTTCTCTTTACTGGGAACCTACACTAAAGTTAATGCCTTTGTTTGGGTAAAAAAAACTTCCTTTTGTATGGGCGAGTAGGAACCTGCTAAATAAATGATAAGACACCTGAAACTAATGGGGGAGGGGTGATCAGACAAAAGGTATGACTCTGTACCATAATAAGAGAAAACTGTTAATTAAAATATTTGTCACTTGATTATAGTCAATCGGAGAGATTTAGTAAAGTGATACAATTCTGCAGTAAATAACTATTTTCCCTCCCCTCTAAGAGCCAAACATGATTTTTCCTGCAATGTACAGTAAAAAAGGATAAATTGTAGTTGTGAATGACAGTATTCACTTTTCTCATACAGTGTAACAGAGCAAATTCAAAGTGAGGTTAGAAAGCGGTGAAAATGTATACAATTCTAATGGAACAACCAGTGTTTCTATCATATAATCTATGAGAAGAGCGCATACAAAATACAGAAAAAATAAATGTGCTGCTCGAGTTTTCCCCTTACAGATATTACAAAATCTGCAGGGAAACATGGATTAGAAAACATACAAAATGTTAGGTGAGCCTAATACCTCAATCAGGGGCTGGCTGGCCCAGGGGTCAGGGGGGGCAAAAGCCCCCCAAGCCAGTGGTCAAGCAGCAGTTTTAGGGCCATCTGTCATGTTGGTCTGGGAGGCTGCTCTGCCCTGAAGCTCATTGCTCGTGGGCCACTGCTGTGTGGATGCCCCCGGGACGAAATTTGCCAGCCAGCCCCTGACCTCAATCTTATGACACATATGTACGTATATATTAAAACTTTACCTTAATTGTAGTAATCTGTTTTCCTGTTTTCTAGCTATCTATTTTTAGCATTTTTTTTCTAAACCTGCCTAAACTTTTGTCACAGTCTTGAACATCATATATGAGGTAGTGTGGTTTTATCTAATCGGGTAAGTTAATTCCTAAACCAATAGCTACTGAAAAATAGAAAGGTGATAGCTGCACCAACATAAATCAATGTTTGGTGTATGACTATGGGTACACAGGTTGTTGGTCTAATATTCTTTGAAGAAAATAGACAGACAGCTGTGAATATGGACATTTTCGACTGCAGGTATTGTTTCCTTACAGCAAGATGGAGCATCCATTGCATGTGGTCATGTGGTGAGTTCATTTGACATTCTCTCTGCAGTAGAGATGAGCAATGCGATTTCTGAGACTCTGGTCTGTTAGTTAGAACTAGAGATGAGCGAACCTGTTCGGGGCCAGCATTCGGGGGACTCCCATCTTCAACGTATTGGAGCTGGGATTGCCATGGTCTGGTATGCTGGGTGGTCGGGCCAGTTCGAGCTGCTTGCTGTATGTGATCAACTTGTACTGGCCCTAAAAGATTAGTAACCATCCATAACCATCCATAATGTCTTGTCTAAACTAAAAAAAAAAATCCCCACCCTGTAGCCCCCGGAAGTGTTATGCTTATAGCTGGCTGTATGTGGACGGAAACCCAACCAGCCAATCACTGACTAGCAATGACATACAGGGTCATGTGTGGGTACCGAACATGCAACCACCGTACCTGAACTTCCAGGGTTCACTTATTTCTATTTAGGACTGATCCCTGAGGAAAATGAACAGCTAAGGGAAAAGCTGAGCAAATTAAAACTAAGAAAATGAGACGAATGATCAGAGTGGTAGAAAGAAAATTAGGGGATAGCAGTATCCGTAGGGCAAACACTGATTAGGTATTGGTAATTTTCAATGGCAAAGGTGAGCGAATTTATTTGTGGGACTATAGTCCATCAGTCAGGTGAGATAGTTTCTGGCCCCCAGATGGGAGCTCTGCGAATCTCTTACCTTCCGGAATCCCTAACAGGGCTTTGGATTAGTGGGCCGCCATGAAAAAACGATGGCGTACACCAGCTCAACTTGTCAAAAGCCGCATAGGGGATCCCAGAAGGAAAGAGATTCACAGAGCTCTCATCCAATAGCCAGAGAGTACTGAGCTGGACTACAGTCCCTCAAATCTCCACTTATCTCTCTGCTCTGAAGCTTTGGAATCTGGAGACCTCCAGGCCTCGAGGACTGTCAAAAGTGCAGATTTTCAGGGGGTCCTTGGTTTCTCCCAGTAGCTTCACTTCCAATTACACTGCACATGTTCAATACATCATGCACCTCAAGATGCCTACAGTAAATATCATGCTTTGTTGTTTTTTAATACTAATAGGATCCATTTAACCTGCCTAATTATATCAGTGTCCTCAAATATACTATAATAATTGCCGTAGGCATTTTCGTGTCGGCCCCCGAAAACGCCGTGGCTATGTCACTATGTGACGTCACCACGCACGAGCAATGGCCGCGAAGCGGCCATTGCGAGTCGCTGGCCGAAAATAGAACCAGAGGCTCGGCCACAAACTTAGCGATTTACCGCTGAGGTAGCGCGAGCAATGGCCGCGAGGCCATTGCGAGTCGCTACCTCAGCCGCCGCACCTGCCGCATCTCCCCCTATACTTTCAATGGGGATCTATTGCGAGTCGCTGTGTAGCGCGAGCAATGGCCGCGAGGCCATTGCGAGTCGCTACACTTGCGGCGCGGTTGCGGTAATCCCCATAGAAAGTATAGGGGACTTGCGGCAGGTGCGGCAGCGAGTCGCTGGCTGAGTGCGAGCACTTGCGGCGCGGTTGCGGTAATCCCCATAAGGATTACCGCAACCGCGCCGCATTGCGAGTCGCTGGCTGAGTGCGAGCACTTGCGGCGCGGTTGCGGTAATCCCCATAGAAAGTATAGGGGGACTTGCGGCAGGTGCGGCAAGTGCGGTTTTGCCGCACCTGCCGCAAGTCCCCCTATACTTTCTATGGGGATTACCGCAACCGCGCCGCAGATGCGGTTTTTTAATAAAATAAAATAATTTTAATACAAATAAATTTACTTAAAATAACAAATAATAAATACATTTAATAATAATAAAAATAGTAAAAAAACAAAACAAAATAAATAATAAAATAAAAAATTCCTATCTACTATATTGGATTATTATTTGAAAATCTAAAAAAAAAAAAAAAAAATATTCTAGACACCCGATGCATTTGCATCGGGCTCACAGCTAGTATACTATAATACCACTAATATGGTCAATTTGGGTACTTAGAGATTATTCCCATTTATTTCAATACTTAAAAATAGTTCAAAGTTGTTCTTAGCTAGTAGTCATTAACATTTGTACCCTTTATAGAGCAAAGTAATGAAATTCAGCTTCTATCATTTAATGCAGCCAAGAGAAAAAAAAGATCTCAGCTTGGGCTAAATTCACAACTCGTTGTTAGTGCAACAGATTAAAATGCTTCAAACAAATATATGCTGAAAAGCGGACGACCTTTTTAAAAGGTATTCTCTGGGCTCCATAGAAATTTCTTCAGTAATTCTATAAAACTGTAGATTGCCTAAGGCTAGGGTCACATTTGGATGGAAGGCTCAATGCGATTACTGCATCCAGATCCGGATGCGGTAATCGCATGAGCCTTCAGACACATTTTGAGTTCACAATGTGTCTTTAAACCCGGATCCGGTAACCGGATTACTCAGAATGGGCAATCCGGTTGCTAGATGCTTTGTTCATCCCTGCCGCCGCAGGGATGTGCTGCTGGACGGCCGCAGGTGAGGAGCGGGTGGGGGGGGTTTGTATTGCTGTTGTCCTGTTGAGAGTATAGAGGCCAGTCAGAACTTGGCCTCCAAGCTCCCAAAATAGTGGTATCCTAACTGTGTGCGTATTACACACTGTCAGGATTCAGCAATCTGTAATCACAACTCTTTAACTGTGTCTTGACAAAGCATGGGATAAATATTGTGTAATGTGTGATAGGTGATATGTTTTATTTTAGAGGTTTGAATCACAGACATCAGTGAACTATATTTTTAGTTGCGGTTTGTATTCCTTTGCATACTAAATGAGACAAGCTTTATTTTTTTGAACTGTTAAATGTAATAGTTTATTTAGTGTGTGACCACATGGTGTGGTTGGCAATGTGACCGACACTCTATTCATCCTGGTTCAATTATGTGGCCATTTGCCCGCTGTGGTTTGACGGAGTTTCAGCTGTGCAGTCAGCTACACCATATGGACATTCCCTTAAAGGCGTTTTCAGACTCAAATTTTATGTCCCCTCCCACTTGTATACCTCAAAAACAACAAGCAAAAATTACACTTACCTACCCTGGGTCCATCAACATGGCAGCATTGGTGTCATCATAACTATAATGCACTTGGATACTCAGCTCTATAATTGTCTGCAGTGGTCCCATAGTTATGATGTCACTGCTGGAACTAATACACCAGAGACCGCAGCAGCGGCAGAGAGCTGGGGGTAGATCCAGGGTGGGTGAGTGCCATAGTTTTTGTTGTCTTTAGAGGTATTGATCATTGGTGGCCATAAAACGTGATCATGGAAACCCCCTTCAACTTTTCTTAATACCATTAAACTTTTTGTATGTTTTTTTTACATTTCATTCCCAACTAGGGAACATAAATGTGCAATCACTTGGTCGCTGGTACAATGCACTGCAATACTTCTGTAGTGAACGTGGCTGGGATCACTGATAGAACAACTTCTCTGCATCTGTTGGCTCAACATTCATCTAAAAGAAATGGACATTTTCTCTCCGCAAGACCAGGACTCCACAGTGATTGGTGTTAACCATATTTTACATATAGATTTGTGATACCCGTGAGGGATGAGGTGAAGAAACATTAATGGTACAATGAATCTAACGAATTGGCTCCACAAGGTATAGATGGGTGTTTGGCTTTACAGCATTACAATTGTGAGGACAGTAAAGCTATAAATGCTTTTTGACCAATGCTTCCAGGCTTTTTTAGAAGTATTAGCATACATGGTAAGGGACAGCAAAGTGGATTGTGAGCGCGGCTTTTTTTGCAACAAGACGTACTCCATTGGCAAGTATTTTGGATAAATTCATGTCATGTTGTAGCAAAGGTATATTCTTCTAAATAGTGGCTACAATTCTTGAATATTCCTCTGGAAATTCCTTTGGAAAACCAACCAGGTTTGTCTATTAATTTTAAGAGTATTGTGTGAGTTGGTACCAAGCTATCGGTCTCTGGGGCGCACCAATGCAATAGAAAAGACTATTTGTACAAGCCCTTGAACAGACTCTTTGTCGGAACCTGGTTCTCACATTTTTATTTTCCAATCCCTAACTTGAATCTTCTGAACACGTCCTCCTAACCCTCACAAATCCACCTATAGGTACGTTACATGTAACATGCGGGGGGTGGCAGCTTGTCGCGTGTAACACCATGGTTCCTGAAATAGGTTTGCTGTAGAGAAGAGGTTTTTGTTTTTTTTTAGAATCCCCATATTCAATAAGGAGTACATCTAAGAAAAGAGTGATGTTATCCTTATTTTCAGATACAAAGCGCAGGTTCACATTATAGGTGTTAAAGGGGCTGTACCACGAACAATTGTACTTTTTAATTAATAGATCTTCAAATAAAAATCATTTCTACAATTGGATGTGTTAAAAAATGTTCCTGTGCTGAGATATTCTTATAAATGTGCCCCTGTGTAATGTACGTGTCCAAATAGGCAAGAACAGGTCAGATATACCACAGCTCCTGGGCAGGTGTGGAAGTAAAAGAGAGTATACAGACATTACAGCCGGGGATCACAGAATATAAGAGTATACAAAATTACAGCTGGACATCACAAAATATAAGAATATACAGACATTACAGCTGGGGATTACAGAATATAAGAGTATATAGACATTACAGCTGTGGATCACAGAATAGAAGAGTATACAGACATTACAGCCGGGGATTACAGAATATAAGAGTATATAGACATTACAGCTGTGGATCACAGAATATAAGAGTATATAGACATTACAGACAGAGATCACAGAATAGAAGAGTATACAGACATTACAGCCGGGGATCACAGAATATAAGAGTATATAGACATTACAGCCGTGGATCACAGAATATAAGAGTATACAGACATATTCTGTGATCCACAGCTGTAATAAGTGTATACAGACATTACAGCCAGAGGACACAGAATAGAAGAGTATATAGACATTACAGCCGGGATTCACAGAATATAAGAATCTAAAGACATTACAGCTGGGGATCACAGAATATAAGCGCATACAAACATTACAGCCGGGGATCACAGAATATAAGAGCATGCAGACATTACAGCCAGGGATCACAGAATATAAGAGTATACAGACATTACAGCCGGGGATCACAGAATATAAGAGTATATAGACATTACAGCCAGGAATCACAGGATATAAGTGTGGGGCCCCAGCAGGGGATTGCCACAGGATCCACCGGTCAACCGCCTTATAAGAGTATACAGACATTACAGCCAGGGATCACAGAATAAAAGAGTATACAGACGTTACAGCCAGGGATCACAGAATATAAGAGTATACAGACATTACAGCCGGGGATCACAGAATATAAGAGTATACAGACATTACAGCTGGGGATCACAGAATATAAGAGTATACAGACATTACAGCTGGGGATCACAGAATATAAGAGTATACAGACATTACAGCCGGGGATCACAGAATATAAGAGTATACAGACATTACAGCCAGGATTCACAGAATAGAAGAGTATACAGACATTACAGCTGGGGATCACAGAATATAAGTGTATACAGACATTACAGCCGGGGATCACAGAATATAAGAGTATACAGACATTACAGCCGGGTATCACAGACTATAAGAGTATGCAGACATTACAGCCGGGGATCACAGAATAGAATAGTATACAGACATTACAGCTGGGGATCACAGAATATAAGTGTATACAGACATTACAGCCGGGGATCACAGAATATAAGAGTATACAGACATTACAGCTGGCAATCACAGAATATAAGAGTATACAGACGTTACAGCCAGGGATCACAGAATATAAGAGTATACAGACATTACAGCCAGGGATCACAGAATATAAGAGTATACAGACATTACAGCCAGGGATCACAGAATATAGGAGTATACAGACATTATAGCCGGGGATCACAGAATATAAGTGTATACAGACATTACAACTGGCAATCACAGAATATGAGAATATACAGACATTACACCTGGGATCACAGAATATAAGAGTATACAGACGTTACAGCCGGGGAATCACAAAATACGTTATTATTAAAAAGTGTAAATATATAAATGTACACCATTTATCTACAAAAAAAAAAGCTGAGAAAGAAGAAAACGGATTTTCTCTGAAGACATAACATTAAAACACTTTATTACCAGCGTACTTCAAATCTCCACTGAAAATAAACACCTTATACACAGGTCTCCATTATGCTAGAATACCTCCATTGTTGTCAGGTTATGTTAATGTGAAATCCAAGACAATACTATGCAGAGTAGAATCCTGTAATATCTCCATTCAGGCCTTTTAGGATTATTTGTTAGTGCAAATGGTTAAAAAGAGGTGACATCAGTCCTTCCATAGATGACATGTCTCATTTCTCTAGATTGTGGTGACACTCAGTGGTAACTTAAAGAATAACATGAATCGATGGCTACAAGAAGACAGCGTTTACAAATACAAATATTCTGAATATATTACATATATTTTAAAAAGTTCAGTTATAAAAAGGTAATTAATTGAAGAGAATCTGTCAGTACAATTTTACAAATTTAGCAATATAGGTCCAGAACATCATTAAAATATACGTATTGTGCAGTAATCTTATATGCCACTGCCGATATATTACATGCTAATTATCCTGGTTTAATTAGTAAAATTATCCTGATAGCTTCCTTTTAAGATAAACTGCCATAACAGAGCAAGACCATCAGAATTATGTGTTACACATGCCATATCCTAGAAATATACCTGCCATGATACATAGACACAACTGATAGTGGCAAGAGTAAGGATATGTGCAGACGATGCAGAGATGCTGCGTCCTGGATACAGTGTCTCTGGACCTGAAGGAAGCCATGTATCTCCAGGATGAACGCAGCCGCCCTGTGCCTACGGCCATGTTCAACGACCGATGGCTTCTCCCTGTAATCACCCGCCGAGATTCGCTTCCGACTCCGCAGCAGTAAACTTGAATGCTGCAGAGAAGCAGCCTCACAGAAAGCCGCCCTGCATGTCTAGTAACGCTGTGGAGAAAAGAAGCACAATGGGCACAGGAATTCTGGAAATCCATCCACTGTGCTTGTATTGTATAACACAGCGATATGGATACAATGCAAACACGCTGCGTCCATAATGCTGCAAACACTGATCGTGTGCATGCAGCCTTACTGGTGGCGTTAACAGAGCATTTCCATAATTGAGGAATATTTAGCAGGATACAGTCAAACCCCACTATGTGAAGCAAGCCCAGGTGCAGGCAGATAAATCACCTCTACCTACAAAGACATGTGGGAGCTGACTTGCCATGCACATAGAGGGCCTTTCATAAGACACCATTCACACTGGTACATATGATGCGGAGTGTCTGATAGCTACCCACTGGTCCTGCCACCTGACCAAATGGGCCGCCCAGTACGATATCTCCGCATCATTGGATGAATGGCGCCCCATGGGGCCCAGCTGCACCCCAAAAAAATTATGAAAAAGTGCAAAATGTTTTTATCATAGACAAAATACCTTTTTCATGTATTGGCCAAGACACTTAAGCTCATAATCTACATCACAGATCCCCATGCTTATGAGTCGTAACAAAATGTATACATGATTTTATCTGCTTGTACCTGGGTTTGCTCTACATAATGGGGTCTGACTGCATCCTGCAAGTGCTGTGTTGGTTTTGTTTTTGGCTGCTGATGGTAAGTTTTTCTGATGCTGCTTTTTTGAGTAGTTTTTGTGTATATTTTGTTAGGACTCGTAAGTATGGGGACCCCATGACGTGGATTATGAGCTTAAGTGTCTTGGCCAATACATGACCCAATACCCCATATAAAAGGTTTTTTGTCTATCATAAAAAACTTCTTGCACTTTTTTATCCTTTTCTCGGCTGGGTCCCATGGGGCGCCATTCATCCAGTGGTGCAGAGACATCGTACTGGGCAGCCCATTTGGTCAGGTGGCAGGATCGGGGTGGGTCACTTTCAGATACTCTGCATCATATGTATCAGTGTGAATGGCGTCCTATGCAGACTCATTATGTGCAAGTCACCTCCCACATGTCTTTGTAGGTAGAGGTGATTTATCTGCTTACACCTGGGCTTGCTCTACATAATGGGGTCTGACTGCATCCTGCTAAGTGCTGTGTTGGTTTTTGTTTTTGTCTGCAGATGGTAAGATTTTCTGATGCTGCCTTTTTTTGAGTAGTTTTTGTGATCTCCACACTGTGCCCATGTGCCCTCATCATAAAAGAATGTGACATAACGCAAATAACTGGCAATAATAAAATATGTCAGATTGAATGAGAATGTAAATAAAAACAGTGAAAATCAATTTGTCACAGGAGGAATGGGTTTGAGGAGAGGCCTTCGACGACCCCATGGAAAGCTTGAGAAAAGGAATCTCACAAGGGAGGTTTAAAGTGATCGAAACATTGGCCGAGATCCAACTACTTTTATTAATTAGATCCTGGCAGTCATTCAGATGAGGCCTCGTTTTGTCACCATAAGAGATGTGGCAACTGCAATGTGAATACTACGAGTACATGTAAATTTATGCTTCACTTTGGAGGATGAGGTGTTATGTTACGATGAGAACTTATCTTTTCCTCAAAAGTAGATGTAATCTAGATAGATGTGCACGACACTCTGCTAAGGACAGACTGCTGTCCACATCTATTTTACCCCCTCCAACCCTCATCCTTGTTATTCTATCACAATACCCAGCCAATGAAGAATTGTTTACCTTGTCTGTCATATCGGCAGCTCCATTTCTTACTTGCACTTTATTCACATAGGTGGGTGTCTGGTCCACTCACTGGCTGTTCAGTATCACTCCTGTTATCACCCCACTTCCTCTAGATCCGTGTTTCTCAAACTCCAATCCTCACGGCCCCTTCAGGATTTCCTTAGTATTGCACAGGTGATGCCTTGATAATGGTTGTATCACCTATTCGATGCTAAGGAAATCCTAAAGACATAACCTGTGGTAGGTCATGAGGACGGCAGTTTGGGAAACACTGGGCTAGAACCTCCTCACCATCTTAGACCTCTCTCCTTTATGTTTATATTAAAACATTATATTTATTTGCAATTTTCTGTCTCTACATTTCACATGGGTCATTTGGCTGACAGCTATTCTTCCTGACATTCCCTTAGATGTACATAATCAACTCAGTTGAGCATGGATGTTCTCCAATTGGGAGAGGGAACTAAACCTCTGAATGTGGCTTATATCAGAGATGATCAACAGAATGAGGCATGGTAATATTAAATATGCCTGACCCTTCTCTTCCATATCATCTACCATCGGGGGAGATTAGGGACATCACCACACTAGAGGATTAGTTGGTCCTGTAGAATTCATCTGGTCCAGCTGACAGTCATGCTTAAGGCCAGATATACTGTATTGTGCAGTTCAGTAGAACATAATGCAAGTAGGAACTCAATTTGCATCATATCTAATATATAAAGCTGATTGTATGTATGTGTGTATGTATCGCAGCCCCCCTCCCTCCACATAGCCATGCCAACTTTGTAGAACCACCCACTTCACAGCCCACATCTCCACATAGCCCAACCCACGCGGGGCTACCTATAAAGTATAATACAGACTTATAGTCATCTTTATAGCATAATGCAGCCTTCTAGACCTCCATATAGCATAATGCAACCTCATAGTCCTCTATATTGGTGAATGCAGCCTCATAGCCCTCCATATAACATAATGCAGCCTCATATCCTTCCATATTTAATATATAAAGCTGAGTGTATGTATGTGTCGCACCCCGGGGACTGGGGTACTCGGAACCAGGCCCGGTCGTCTCCTAAGGCTCTGAGGTATCACGGTGACGTTACCCAGCTCCATGGTCCCAGGTGCGGCAATAAAAAGGAAAAGAATAAAGAAAAAAAGGGAAAATAAAGTTTTTCGAAATTGGTTGTGACGCCACCCGTGGTTTGTGGCCAATATGGGCCACCGCTGCCTCTCACAGTCCTGGGGATGATGGTAGTGGGCAGCAGGGGTGATAAGTCCTTCACGGGCAGGGCTGGCGTTTCTATGGAGCCGGTATATGAGTTGAGAGCAGCTGACCCTCTCCCGCTCCCGGCGGAGTTCAGCGTCCTCTCCTCAGGCAGCCTCTCTCTGATTACACAGCCAGTCAGTCGGTGGCCCCACAGGTGCAGGTACAGTGCTGTGCAAATTAATTGGGACAAAGCATTTTTTAAGTATAATCGTAAGTTTTAACAGTCAGTGATTCAAACCAGTTTAAACTGCTTTGAACAGGTGTGAGTGTACAACCTTGAGTAACAAAATGTGATTTGACTGGTTTTAGTCAGAAAATAACAGTTAGCTGCCCATCAGCTTCAGGTGAGAGCTTGCTTCTGTGAGGAGTGGTTTAGTGTACTTTTTCTCTCATTGTGATTCGTGCCTGTAAAAATGGATGTTACTCCACAGAAGAGGTCTAGAATTATTACTCTTAATGAACATACAAGTCTGACTGTAAGAGAAATCGCTTCCACCGTTGGTATTGGAAAATCTACTGTTTCAAGAATAATTCGCACACACAATGAAATTGGATCGTTTTCTCCAAAACGAAAAGGGAAATGTGGAAGAAAAAGGAAAACAACACCAAGAACTGATAAAACACTTATCAGCAATAGTAAAACTAATGCAAGAAAAACAAGTAAAGAGTTGCTTTGCCTCAATTCATTTGCACAGCACTGTAGGCTCTCACGGCCTGCTCAAAGTACAATGTTAGTCTCATACAGCACTCCGTTTGACCAGCTTTACTGTTACAGGTATACAGTCACACTTCACAAAGGCACTTTGGTTGCTCGGCAGTTCCGTGTTTTATTGCAGCTGGGGCTAGCTTGTCTGCACCACCCCGTTCAAAACCTTTCGTGTCTCTTTCTCTATTCCGCTGCTAGTTATGGGCCAGCAGTCTCTGTCTTTTCATGGGGGCCCTGCTCCGGGTTCCCCTAGTCCTAATATGACCACCTTTCTTTCACTGCACCGGAGGTTGGGTTCCAGGCATAAAGTCCCCTCACCCCACCGGTTAATTCGTGGCCGGGCATAAAACATCTAGCCACATCTAAAGCGCCAGCACCCTGGCTGTCGACCTGGTCCCTCGGTGTACCTATTTGCCCAGACACACCTTAGACCTCATCAGTCCTGCTCTGTTGTCTTGGACCCGGGCTGGCCGTGGTGGCATTGACCTCCGGGTGGCTCCAGACTGGTGTTGCTCACTGGTTTCAGTTCTGCCCTCTTCTATTCGGGTTCTCCTCTCACTAACTTTCCACCCATCAGCTAGCTCCCCCCCTCTATCCCTTGCCTGACATGGAGTACTAGGTCTAGGGATTGGGGGATGTAGTGGGTGTTGGTGTGGGGTGGTCGACTTACCAGTCCAGGTTGCAGTCCCTTACTGTTGCCACCGGTCTGCAGGGGCGCCACACTTCCCCAGAGCAAAGGTTAGCACGTCCGCATGCTAAGTCTGGCAGGACGTTATACAAACTGAAAACATTTTTGGATGCACTAAACCATCAACATATTTACATGACAAGTATTGACAAGTATACTTTTCTTCCCTCCCGGGAGGCGCAGGACTTATACATTACTTTAACAAAAACTTTCCTCACGACCATAAAAGTAGAAAAAAAAGGGGTAAGGGTTCTGGAGAAAAATTGAAAAAACAGTTCACCGTACGGTCCATACTGTCCATAAAGTTCGATTAACCTTGGTCTTTTGCAGCAATCCGGGTGACTGTCCGCAGGGGCGCCACATATGTATGTCACAGCAGAATGAATCAAATGCAAATCCACAAGTAGAACTAGAAGTAGAGACACAAATACAGTGACATGATTCAGAAGGTTTTAGGCTAACATTCTATTGTGACATCACTGTTTTGTTCTGTAACTAAGAACAGTTAGTTACTATGCACGGGCAACATCAGGCTCCAAAGCTAGTTATACATATTTAAAGCGTAACTGCTGTATACATTTTTATTTAATATTAATGTAGGGCAAGTAATTTTAATAAACTTTGAAATATACTCCATTAAAAAAATTCGGGTTGGTTACTATTCATAAACTTTTCACAAGGTGTCCCCACTACACTGTGTGTGAAGCAGACATATTTTTATTACCACTCAGATCCGTCTTCAGTGAATACGGGGCATGTAACCATATATTCCTCACTGACTGCAGCTAGTGAGGAAACAATGTATCGGATTACAGAACAGAGCTAAGCAATGTCAGGATGTAAACTCCTCGTTACAAGCTTCTCTGTTCTGCCATCTGGCTTCACACTGCTCAGTCACAATCTCTGTTAACCCCTTCTCTGCTGTCACACTACTCCCTATCAGCATGCTCTCAGATACTGTAGAAATTACACTCACAGTGCTGGCAGGCACTGTCCATGCCCACACAGTGCTGGCAGCTGCTGGCTAAACCCGTACAGTGCAGGTAGATGCTGGCCACGCCCACACAGTGCTGACAGACGCTGGCCACACTCACAAATACAAAAAATGCAGCTGTTAAAAAAGCACAGAAAAATATGAGAAAATAAGTTATATAGTACAATAATGCATTATCCTAGCTGCTATGTGGCCCATCATTAACAACCAGTGCAGTATTGTTTTCTTTTTTTAAATTACATGACATTTACACTTTAAGGGATCACCCACTCAGCTATAACTGCTATAAGTACAGTCATGGCTCAAAGTGTTGGCCACCTTGAAGTATTTCTCCCAGAAAATTATTGAAATTACATGTTTTGTTATATGCATATTTATTTCCTTTGCGTTTATTGAAACACAAAAAAAAAGAGAAAAAAAGGCAAATTGGACATAATTTCATGCAAAACCCCAAACATGGTTCAGACAAAAATATTTGGTTGCACATTCTTTGGAATAAATAACTGCAATCAATCACTTCCTATAAGCTCTACAAGCTTCTTCTCACCTGGAATTTTGGACTCTTCTTTATAATCTGCTCCCAGTCTCTTACATTTGAGGCGTCTTCTCTCAACAGCAATTTTAAGATCTCTCCGGACTCATTGCTGCCACTTCAGAACTCTCTAGCACTTTGTTACCATTTTTGGAAGCATCTTAGAGTATGTGTCACGCTTCCTGGGGAAGGCGCCCTAGAGTGGACCCACTGGGCCGTGGTACCGAACTCCCCTGGGTGAGCTGATCCTAGTTTACCCAACCCCTATACAGGGATTGTCAGGGGCAAGCCCAGGGGGTCTAAATGCCACAGCAGCTAGTACCAGGGGGGCGGCTCGTAAGGTTAGCCTACACTAAGGAACAGAGAAGTATTCCAGGTAACTGGGTTCAAGGCTAGGAGGCCAGGAATAGTGCTATCGGGGAAGAGCACAGCAAGGGTTCCAGGACACAGAGCACAAGGAAGGCCTGACCAACAGTCAGCAAGGCAGAAGCAAACTGACTTAATAATCAGGCACCTCCCATCAGAGGAGGTGGCCTGATATACAATGGAAGATGTAAGATGGTCCGCGCTGCTTAAAATAATCAGTCAGATGTCTTCAAACAGAACCCCCCTTCTTTATTTCCACCTACGCGTTTCAGTACCACTCCGGGCACCGTCACCAGGGCATTCAAATAAAGAGGGGGGGTTCTGTTTGAAGACATCTGATTATTTTAAGCAGCGGGACCATCTTACATCTTCCCTGGATCTGTGGATATTCTTACACGTGCAACGTGGCGGTGGAGGTCCTGCAGCAGCTTTTAGCTACATGCCATAAAAACTAGTTGTGGGTGCACACAACTAGATCAGGTTAGTGCACCTCTTTGTGACCCGTGTGTTTAGTTCTGTGCCGCATTGATAGGGTACTATTGCGCCTCTGTGTCTCCTTTCTTTTTCCTTTTCTATACCATGGGAAGAGCAGCTATTGGTCAAGGGGAGTGTCAGGTTGGACCTTGCCGGCCCCTAGAGTCACAGGGAAGGAGTGCACCTAGCGTGCCGCCGAGTAGGCTCATGAAAATGACCATAGTAATGTGCTCATGTGTGAACTCATGTGTGACCCGGTCAGCTGATAGGAAGGGAACATGACGATGGCTCCGAGACACAGCACGCCTGGATGCCAGACGCCCGGTCGGCAGAGGAGCAGGGAATGCCAACCCGGGAGAGGTGAGCAGGGAAGCGGTTCCAGGGGGCCTAACAGTATGTTTCTGGTCATTGTCCTACTGGAAGATCAGTGACCTAGGACACAAACCCAGCTTCTGTCACTGGGCTCTACATTGTGACCTAAATTCTATGGTAATCTTCAGATTTCATGATGCCTTGTACATAGTCAAGGCCCCAAGTGCCAGAGGCAGCAAACCTCCATCATATCTAACTGTAGGCACTGTCTTCTTTGTAGGCCTCATTTCATTTTGGGAAACAGTAGAATGATGTGCTTTACTAAAAAGCTCTATCTTGGTCTCATCTGTCCACAAGTAAAACAAGGGTACAGGAGCGCAATGTGTGAAACCAGGTGGTCTAAGGGGTTAATGGATTGCACGCCAATTGGCCACTCAACCGGGGGGTTGCGCAGTCGTGCACAACACCGGTGCATGCCTTGAAGCAGAGGAGCCCCCGCTCAGAAGCTGCACAAGATGCCTGTCCTACAGTCCTGCCTCAGTCCTTGTGATTCCAGGAGGTCACGTGATCCAAGTCAGATGTGACATCACCACAGGTCCTTCAGCTGTTATTGTTGTTAAGGTGCTTCACAGGTCCTCAAGGAGGAGGAATTAAACAACGCCTGCCCAAAGCAGCTCCACCAGTGATCCCACAAAGGGATTATAACATAAAACAAAGGGAAAATGGAAACTGGAGTCTATGAGCGCTAAGGCACAAAGCAAAGGGAACGGATTAGCAGATTTTCAAACCTTTTATTATTAGCTCTTTGTATGGGCCATAACGTGTTTCAATAGCACACAGGCTATCTTCATCAGGTGATACTTTGTGCCTTAGCGCTCATAAACTCCAGTTTCCATTTTCCCTTTGTCATCTGTCCACAAGACGCTTTCCCACAAGGATTTTGGCTTACTCACATACAATTTTTGCAAACTTCAGTCTAGCTTTTACCTCTCTATGTTAGCAGTGGGTTGCTCCTGGGTCTCCTTCCATAGCGTTTCATTTCATTCATTTGTGATGACACTGATGCACCCTGAGCCTTCAGGACAGCTTGAATTTCTTTGGACCTTGATTGGGGCTTATCCACCATGCAGACTATCCTGAGTTGTAACTCTTCATTAATTTATCTTTGCCGTTCATGTCCAGGGAGATTATCTACACTGCCATGGGTTAGAAACATCTTGATTATGTTGTGTAGACTTTAGGAACATCAAGATCTCTGGAGATGGCCTTGTAATATTGAGATTATTGATATTTTTCAACAAATTTGGTTCTCAAGCCCTCAGACAGTTCTCTCCTCTTTCGTTCTTCAAGCTTAGTGTGGCACACACTGACACACAATACAGATTGAGTCAACTTCTCCCCTTTTTATCTGATTTTAGGTGTCATTTTTCTATCACCCACCCACCCCTGTTACTTGCCACAGGTGAGTATGAACAAGTATCATATACTTGAAACAAAGTTGTTTTACCACAATTTTGGAAAGGTGCCAACAATTTTCTCCGGCCCTCTTTTTGGTTTTTGTGTGCAATTATGTCCAATTGCAATTTTTTATCTCTCTTTTTTGTATTGTTGCGATAAACACAATGTAAACAAGCGTGTATAACAAAACACGTGTACGGTAATTGCAATTATTTTCTGAGAGTAATACTTCATTTTCAGCCATGACTGCTTATGCACCTCTTGATTAAAATGCTGGCATATTACAATTATTGTAGCTAGTGTGTGACCCTGAGGCCAATGGTACTCACTTAAATGGCAAACTATTACTCTTTTATTGTGGATAAAACACACTGAGGTGCTGCCTAACTCAAATATATACCTATGTAGGTTTTTCTTGGTACAGTTCTGATATGACCAAATATCACCCTTTAGCTGCTGCTGGAATTAAATTGGTTTAAAGGGAACCTGTCACCTCCGAAAAGCCACCTAACCTATCAATACATGTCCCTGCACCTTCCTATTACCATTATAACTATCCCTCTCTCTGCTAAATTCTTGCTTTCAATCTGCTAAAAAACGTTTTAATACTTACTAATTAAGATGATAATGAAGTGGGGGCTATATGCAATATCCCCCTGGGCGTGTTGGTTTGCAGCCTGAATGATCCTTTATCACGCCCCCATGGACGTGATCTTGAAATTAAATTTCGCGCCCCCAGCCCGGCTCCCTACGCTCTGCAGCCTTCCTGCAGTAATGACGCTGAACGCATCATTTCGGAACCGCGGGCCTCTTAGCAACCTGATGTTTACCTACAGCACATAGCCTGCAAGCGGCTCCATAGAACCGATGCACGCACACCGCTGCTAAGGTAAATATCGGGTTGCTATGGCCCCTTGCCAGCAAAATAGTGGTGGTGGTTCATCTCCAAGACAATGAGGTTTAAACAAAAGTGTTATTAACTCAAGAACGGCTTTCAATTTTAATAAGTAGTAAAAAGTGTTGTTTTTTTTAGCACTTTCTAACAGGATCTATCTATGAAGATGAGAATAACCCTTTAAAAAACTTACAATAAACACACATGTCAAAAAGCAGCATTTTATCATCCCTAATGAAGTCAAGTGGACATGCAAGGTCAATACTGTCAAGCCATGGTGAACAAACGCCTGGCGTGCGACACAACACAGAGGAGATAGAATAAGAGTAAGGCCCTGGTGATAGGAGAGAGGAAAGGGAAAAGGGGACACCTACTAGCTCTACACGGGAGTTTGTGCCCTTCACTCACTAACATCCCTATACAGGTTCTTCCCCCCATTGCCGTCACAAGCCTAAGCCCTCACTTAGCCAGTGAGAATGACTTACCACTACAAATAATACAACACAAGGGTAACATGGGTAAAAGACAGAAACAGAGAAGCACTCCAAATGCCTCCTATGCAGCAAGACTCCAGGGCTGAAAATAGCCAAAAGAGGACTTAATAGTGCAAATATTATAAACTTTATTATAAAGAATTAATAAAATAAACAATACAAAGCAATTGTGTAAGAGCCGACGTAGGTGATATCTGCGGACTCACAGAACCTGAATCTCAAATAATACTGTAGAATCACCCAGAAGGATTGATATAAATAAAGTAAGAAGTGGATGCTTGACATTTGGGATAGAGAAAGAGCAAATCAAATTATCAGAGCATGTGCAATTATTTATGGTCTCAGTCACTTAAAAACAGGCTAAGGCCCCTTTCACACAGGCGTTTTTGCCTGGATCCGGCAACTGCCGCAACCACACCTTACCGCAAGCCCATAGACAATGCATGGAGCTTGCCGCAAGTGTGCCGCAAGTGCGGCGTTAAGTGGCAGATGTGGCAGATGCGTAAATCTGCTGCATTTTGGCGAAAACGCCAGTGTGAAAGGGGCCTTACCGCAGCTAATCAGGTCAGAGAGTGGGCACAAGAATCCTATTAATCCCGACGTATGTTTCGCTGGTGTCACCACCTACTTCATATAGGGAGACTCCAGAGCTGCATAAAACACAACTCTACAGCTTCTTCTTGAGACGGGCCCCTTTCAAAGTGGACAGCATAGAAATGGATTCTATAACCAGCGTCAGATACAAGACATGTGACTACTTATAGTGGAGGTAGTGGCCACAAAAGAGATGCAAGTTCAAGGAAAAGCAAATGATCCAGCACTTTGGGTAAAAAACTCACTTTTGTTCCATCATGAAGTTAAAAACAAGGTGCCACGCTGTGTGGTATAACGATTAAGGGGATAAGGAAGCAAGATGGTAAGATGGGCAAAAGGCAATCAGGGGAGCTAGACTGACCCTTAGACTGCGGTCCCTGGCTCACCCTGTTCCTGGAATTACCTCTTATGGTGAGGACTATCCGGGCCGCCATCCTTGCCCTTTGCTCTTGATCAGCCCTAGGCTAAGACCCCCTCACCTCCACCCATGGACCAGTAAGAACAGCAACTCCCACCAAGAACTAAAACACTAAAGGCCCTATTACACACACAGATAATTGTGCAGAGATTGATCGCAGATCTCTGGTTGCAGTGAAATCATGAACATATTGTTACATTTTGTACACTGCCACAAAATAGAAAATGTGTCCATGATTTCACTGCAACCAGAGATCTGCGAACAATCTCTGCACAATTATCTGTGTGTGTAACTGGGCCTTAAGAAAGCTTGAGCAGAAAGCACACACACGTCTTCTTAGCTCCAGGTCTGGCAGAGACTAAACTCTATCAGTGACATCTGATGGTGGAAAAAGGAACTATTTAAAGGCCAGGGAAGTGGTCTACTATGTCATCTGACACACCCAGCATCAGTAGCTCATCTGCACCTGGAGAGCCGTAAACCCATAGATAGCATAAGCTTCTGACATTAACACTGAATGTGTCAAAGGGAATTTACTCCCATTTAAACTACTGCAGAGCTTTTCACATGGACTGCAGAGCAGTCAACACGTGCCACAAGGTACATCCTGCATCGGGATACAAAAAGCGATAAGGCCCGTGTAAACCAATGCTCAGGTTTACGCGTTTCGAGGTAACAACCTCTTCCTCATAACCTCTTTTTTGTTAACTCAAAACGCGTAAACCCGGACATTGCTTTACACTGCCTTACTGCTTTTTGTACCTTGATATACCCTTGTTTTTAATTTCATGATGGAATAAAAGTGATTTTTTTCACCCAAAGTGCTGGATTGTGAGCTTTTCCTTGGATTTACGGTTGGACCGTTCATTCACTGTATTGGTGATAGGTCAGATGGAAAAACATATTTTCTTTTTTACGAAAGGGTTTTACCTAAGGATAAAGGCTACAAGTAACAGTGAGTATGGAAAGAGTTCTTAACCCCTACAGCCAGTGGCATAACTTGAAGCTCGTAGACTATTTATATAGACCAAAGGGACATGTGGGGCTCCCTAGGCTCCAGAGCCTGGGTGCGATTGCAACCCCTGCATCTTTTGTAGTTACCCTCTGCCTGCAGCGCCAATAGTATACTAAGACAGTCAAACACAAATTAAAGTGTAATTGTCATTTAATTGAGAAAAAAAAGAAATACTGCACTGGTTGTAAATGACGGGCCACATATCAGCTAAGATAATGTTTTTTTGTGCCGTATGACTTATTTGCTCACATTTTTTTATGCTCTTTTAAAAACTGCATTTTATGGCTGTGCGGGCATGGCCAGCATCCCTTATTGTCTGCCAGCACTGTGCGTCTATTTCCAACCCTCTGAATGCAGATTGATAGGGCGCAGTGGATGTGCCAGCAGAGAAGGGTTTAACAGAAATCCTGACTGTGCTGTGTGGAGCCAGATGACAAATGCCAAGGAAAGAGGAGTGCAAACTGATGCTGACATTCTGACATTGCTCATCAACTGTGCTATAATTTGATACATTGTCACCTCATCAACTTCTGTCAGTGTGGATGCTCTGCAGGCCCCTCCCCTTTTACCCTTATATGTTACATGCAGCATATTCAGTGTAAGAAGCTTGAAGATTGATCTGACTGAGAATGAACATATGTCTGCTTCAGACAAACTCTAGTGGGGACACCTTGTGGAAGGTTTATGAATGACTTCCTTCTAGATTTCATTAACAAAGTATATTTGAAAGTTTATTCAAATCACTTGCTGTACATCAGGAGTCTCAAACTCGGCTGGCTTGGTGGGCTGCACATAGAAATTTTTTTTTATCGGGGTGCCCCATAACTTGTAGGACTAAGTGTACCTTTCACGCAGCTACAGGTAACAGGTTTTCCAAGTACTACTGCTGCAGTGAAATCATGAGAGATTATTCCATTTGTACAAAGTCAACAAGATAAACCATGTCTCCTGATTTCACTGCAACCAGTAATTACCTGTGAAAACCTGTTACCTGTAGCTGCGTGTAAAGGTACCATTAGTGACATTTTCAGTAATACCAGAATTTTTTGCTCAATGTAGTACTGTCCAAACCCTTATCCCCTTCTTGTAGTAACATCCCTATCTTGGTCCCTTTCTTGTACTAATATCCCCATCCTGGTCCCACAGGCTCCATTGACTGATGTCCCAACCTGGCCTACCTTCTTTTACACACACACATTCACTCACTCATAGTTTCAGACACACTCACGCTCAGACACACCGCAGGCTCAGGCGCAGACACAGCACACTCACAGGCTCAGGCGCAGACACATGCGCACATCACAGGCTCAGGCGCAACACTAGGCACACTCACAGGCTCAGGCACACTCACAGGCTCAGGCGCATTCACAAGCTCAGATGCACTCACACTCAGCTCAGACGCACTCACACTCAGGCTCAGATGCACTCACACTCAGACACACTCACACTCAGGCTCAGACACCACTCAGGCTCAGACACTCACACTCAGCTACACAGACTCTTTTGTAAAACTAACCTAGCGGCGGTCCAGTGCAGGGGGCTGCTGCGATACTACTGTATTATTACTTCCGGCCCCTTCATTGACACTTCACTGCCGCTCGCTCTGCGCCCTATGCAAGCCTCCAACCAATGAGAGGCTCGCAGGTGACGTCATATGCCTCTCATTGGCTGGCGGCTTGCATTGAACTTGCAGGGCACAGAGCAAGTGGCAGTGAAGTGTCAATGAAGGGGCCAGATGTAATAATACAGCAGTATCGCTGCGGCCCCCTGCACAGGACCGCCGGCATGATTCACTGTCCACGGTGTCGGGGGCCGCACTGAGAAGACCCAGGGCGGGCCGCGTGTTTGAGACCCCTGCTCTACATTATTGTTAAATAGAAATGTAAATTGCGGTTACACTTTAAAAACCTGTGGTTAATAAGGCATTATGACCTTCTGGTTCCAGACACACCAGATGTCTCCCTAGGGTGAGACAGACCCGTGTCATATACAGTACATCTGTGATTTCGCAATCACAAACAATTCAGAGTAACTTTGCTGTCCATACTTACCATCATAGATGCAGTAGGGTCTTAAAACCATCCATCGTACTGTTGTGGGGAACTGCAATGGGTTCTGCTTTGTGATGGAGTCTCCACAAACTGGGAGGTTTTGGAGCGTATTCTAGGTCAAAATGTTCCTTCATCTGTAACAATAGAATCTGCAGGTGTAGGACGTGATAATATGTTGTCTGTATGTCGTTATCAGCTGAAGTAAAAAGTTGAATCAGCAAACTAAATGGTAGGATGTTATTTCTGTTCGCCGCCATCGCAGGTTACAAAATTATTTTGTTTGTTTCATTTGCTATTTTCACTTAGCGGGAGACAAATGCAATATTAGAAAGATACCATCTGTTTTGCATGAAGTGAGGACAGTTACAGCTCAACAGACATGCCCCATCTCACAGTACCAATTACCACATGTGCATATTTTTGCCCCTGGTCCCAAATGTGAGCTAATTAGGAAATAATTAATTCCAGGTCTGTGCAATACTTGTAATAGGACAATGTTGGACTGAATGCAATGCAATGCATTAATGAATGTCTCATGCTGTTTCTTTAGCAAGATGAACACGTCAAGTCAGCACAAAAACTTCAAGCTGATACTTGTATTACTTGATTTACCAAACTCAGCGTGAGTGAAATAGTCTCAGGAGGAGGTGTATTAGATTAAAGGGAAACAATACCCTAAAAATAAGGGGAGACAGTGGTGTTAAAATGTTAAATTACCTAACAGGAACGTAGATAGTGTTTTTCTTTCTTGAGAGCTGCAACAATTCACATAGCTGCAAGCTTTCATTGGAGAGGAAGACTTCAACTGATGCTCACATGAGTAACATAAACTCACTTACTTTTTGTCACTTCATATTACTTCATCATGCAACATCTTAAAGGTTCACCTTCTCTAGCACATTGTGTCTCCCAGACCTCATTCAGATGCCTGTTCTTCACTTATGCATTCTGTGTTTTTTAAAATAAAACAAAACAGGTATCCATCATAGTCTATGCAGCTGTTAACATGTCTATGTTTTTTACTGGCGATAGCATCTTGCAAAAAAAAATAAACTATACATGATGTCATGTGTAGTATGCTCTCTACAGTCTCTTTGAACTGCACTGCAGTAGTTAAAATGTGTTTATTTTAGCTGTCCAGGTGAGCTGCTGCTGTGTGTGTCATGTGACAAGGTTGACCACTCCCCCAGCCTTTAAATAATCCCATTACCCATCATCTGGTGTCGCTGAAAGAGTTCATTCACTTTTTGACCTGTGAGCTGTGTTATGCTGTGTGCAGTTTCTGCTGGAGAGTTGCTGTTTCTATCCCAATCCCTGGGTGGAGCTTTTGTGACTGACTATCCTGGTCTCTAGTTGGAGGTGAGGAGGTTATAGCCTATGGCAGATCAGGAGCAGGGCAAGGGTGGCAGCCCAAACAACCTCACTTTTAGAGGTACTTCTGGGAACAGTGTTATCTAGGGACCACCAGTCTAAGGGTCAGAGTAGTTCCCCTAATTACCTTTAGCATGTCATTGCCATCCTGCTTCCATACCCCTTTGTCTGTTATAGCCAACTGTGACAATGCATACCAGTTTTTGATCCAATTCGCAAATAACACTGGACTGATCAAATCAATGGGTTCATGAAAAAAATGGAACTCAACCTGATGCCATATAGGTTGCTGTCCATCTTTTACTGTTTAGTAGAGATGGGCAAACCCACGGATGTTCAGGTTTGGCGGATCCAGTCAGACTTTACAAAAAGTCCGGGTTCAGGACCGAACTTGAGCCCGAACACCAAACCCCCATATAAGTCTACGGCAACCTGAACTTTAGTGCTATACAATGTTGGCAGTAAGGGCTAGAGGGCTGTAAAAGAAATCAAAATGGCAATTAAACCAGGAGAATTATACTTACCAGTCTCCCGCTTGCTTCTGGGTCTTCTCATTAAGTTTCATGTTTATTCACTGCTTCCCCCCACTCTGTGACAGTGTCTATGCTTGGCTGTGTCAGTCATACAGTGCCCCCACAAAATGAACCGGTGTCTGTGATTGGTTGTAATACACACTAGTTTATGGCAACAAACCTGCCTTCAAAAATAAGTAAAAATAAATAATTTAAAAAAAGTGTGTGGGGTCCTTCATATGTTGTGATACACAGCACAGATAAAGCGGACAGCTGCGAGCTGAAGACCCCAGCCGTGTGTGTTATGTTGACTGCGTATCAAAATACGAGGACCCCATGCAGGTTTTTTTTTTAAATAAATAAAAACAAAAATGGGTGGGTTACCTTCAATTTTGATACTCAGCCAAGATAAAGAACATGTCTGGGGGTTGGTATTCTCCCCCTTGGGAGGAACATAGTTATTGTTCCCCCAGACTACAGAATAGCAGCCTGCAGCCACCCCAGAATTTGGCGCATCCAATAGATTGCCTAAATCCTGGCACTTACCCAGCTCATCTCAATTGCCCCGGTGCAGTGGTAATTGGGGTAATAGAATGGGTTAATGACAGCTGAGAACTGACAGCTGGCATCAAACCCTGGATTGGTAATGTTCAGGAAACCCCGTCATTACCAATCTGGTACGTAAATAGTTAAAAAAACACAGAGAAAAATCCTTTATTTGAAATAAAACCCACAGACTCCCTCGTTTATTGAATTATTAACCTCAAACATACCCAGCTCCGACGGTAAATCCACAGCATGAGGGCCCTCGACAATGCTCCATGACTTTGCTTCATGGCGTTGAGCTGTCATATTAAAGTGACACTGAAAGCCTGACAGCTACAGCTGTGAGAGCATTGGTGTCAGCTGGTGCTGTTCCCACGGTACTCCAGCTGTGACCTCAGGTAAACTCACCTGAGGTGAACTCATTGAACTGAATTCCGGTAATGCGGCACTGAGTTCAACAGTGCTGGATTATTGACTTCACTGGTGCCGGATAATCAAGTAATCTGGCAATTGGGAAGAGCCAGAGAGAAGTGCCAGAACTGACACATGTAACGTGATGCAGCAATTCTGGGGTGGCTGCAGGCTGGTATATAACCAATAATCATGGGCCTTCCCAGCTTTGTAATACCATCTCACTTCTGTCTGCTTTACCCTTTCAGGTTATCAAAAATGGGGGGGACCCCACATCGTTTTTTTAAATAATTATCTGACTAATAACTGTAAAACTCTATCTACCGATATATCTATTATTTATCTAGCATTTGCACATTTTTTGCACGTAAAAATCCATTAATTTTTGTATCATGTTTTTTTATTTGTACATGTCACATGGATGTCATCTGCGTTCTATATGTGTTTCATCCATGATGTTGGAAAAAGATGAATATGTCTTGATGTGGATAACATGGACATGTGAAATGTCCCTGCCACAAATGGTATTGCCTGTAATTCTATATGTGGTGTCATACCTGGAGGTAAGTGGAGGACACATTGCTGAGACCACCAACACACACCCAACACATCTGAACTTCAAGTCAGGGAGTGATGGGTCGAAGAGACCCACCGATAGGGCAGTCCCCACTTCCGGCTGGAGGAAGTAGTTAGGTAAGCGGTGGGTGGCAACTAGGAGAGCTCTAGTCTATACTGAGTCGCTTGAGAGACAGCATGGAACGTGGAGTTGAGTGCTATCCTGAGGGCCCGGTGAAATGAATTTGCTGCCAGCTGTTGAAGCTGGGCAGAAGAGCAAGCTGCAAGGAGGAATACCAGCAACCAACTCGATCAGGGATACTTCAGGATCGGTCGTGAAGCTGGAGGTCACTGGGCTTCAAGTCAAGGGGCTACCTTTGTGGACCTTCCTGAGGCTCATGGGGCTATATAGGGTCAGAGGACCAAAGCTGTTGCTTGCAGGATCCACAGGTACCTGCCTGGTAGAGAATGGCAACCACAGACACTTAGAAGAGGAGAGTGGTAGCATAATGTCAGAACTGGGAAGTCAGCTGGAAGGCCATATACCCTGTGTCTAAGCAAAAGTGAACTCCAGCTATCTCTGGGCTGGCCAGGCAGCACCCCTGGTACACATTGTACCCCAGCTGGGTTGTAATATTCAACTACTCTGCACTATCCACCATCCCACCCATCTTCTGCAACTTCCAAGGAACCTACCTAGCTGGAGAGGGTATATCACCTGTCTGGGCTACCATCTCCCCTTGGAAGCCCCCACTGCAGCCCATGGCCACCTACAGTCCAGAACTCCAGCTGGCATCACAAACTACTCTCCCCTGTAAATATTCCCCTTTTAACATGTCCGGCTAGAGCCACAGCACCTGGGGACCACCTCCATGAACTGATGCCCAAGGCCTCCAGGGAGGTGAGTACATCTGGTCCTTATTCCCGCGACACATGTACCTGGTTCACATGGACACGTGGTCTGTGTGAAAACACGGTGGTGTGAAACTCCCCATTGAGTTTAATTAGTATGTATATGAACATGTCTCCAATACGTGTGAAAATGGACAACAGATGTACTGGGAACAAGGATGTGTCAAGGGGCCCTTAGTGTTCTGAGTGGTGACTGTAACTGCTCTCGACACCACCCCGATGACTATAAACCTGCAACTCCCCAGGTGGATATAAACTCATTTCATCCCTGTAGCTGGACTTTTGATAATGTGGTTGGGCAGTATTGCTCTATATCTGCAGGTAGATAGCATTTTTGCAAATGACCGGTGCCATTTAAGCACACACTGCAAAAAAATCTCCAGCTTAAATTGACTATTTCTGAAGATTTGTAAAGGGCAAAATGTCCAAGAACAAATCTGCAGCAATATTACAGCATATGCAACCCATTAATGCCCACAGGAGCAGTCACAGACCAGGCATAATACCACAACCAGACCTGCGGTTACCAGGAAAGCAGCGGGGGGGGGGGGGGGGGGTGGCTCTCAATACCCATGGGGAAACACACAATGGCCCTAGTTCAACATTTGCACACGCAGGCCAGGAATTGTGCACACAGTAATAAAATCATTTTTGTTTTTGTCTTTACACTTTTTTTGCGACTTTTTAGCACAAAAAGTTGCAAGTTTTACAAAATGTTGCAAAATTGTACCAAAAATCTCTAAGGCGGCTGTCACACGCAACAATTTAATGCACGATATCGCTTAAGCGATCTGCTTTTTGATTGCTTAAGCGATATCGTTTGTGCATTGCTGCATGTAATCAAGCGATTTTACAATGTAAAATCGCTTGATCATTACATCGCAGATAGGGGGCCGTCACACGCTTCAATATCGCTAGCGATATTGTTAGCGATCACGTGCACGCGCGATCGCTAACAATATCGTTCACATCGTTGGTGAGCTGTCACACAGACAGACTCACCAGCGATGTGGAGCAGCGATATCGCTGGTAACTATGGTACACATCGGGTTACTAGGCGCCGCGCGGCGCTTAGTAACCCTACGTTTACCATAGATACCATCTCCCAGCATAGGCTCTGCCGCTGGGAGATCGTTCATCGTGGTGTCACACACCACGATGAAGCAGATTGAACAAGCGTTTATCGCTTGATATGAGCTCCGGCTCTCATATCTGCGATGTCACGATCAAGCGATTTTACATTGTAAAATCGCTTGATTACACGCAGCGATGCACAAACGATATCGCTTAAGTGATCAAAACGCAGATCGCTTAAACGATATCGTGCATTAAATTGAAGCATGTGACGGCCGCCATATGGGAGCCGGAGCTCATATCAAGCGATAATCGCTTGTTCAATCTGCTTCATCGTGGTGTGAGACACCACAATGAACGATCTCCCAGCGGCAGAGCCTATGCTGGGAGATGGTATCTATGGTAAACGTCGGGTTACTAAGCGATGCGCGGCGCCTAGTAACCCGATGTGTACCATAGTTACCAGCGATCTCGCTGGTCCACATCGCTGGTGAGTCTGTCTGTGTGACATCTCACCAGCGATGTGAGCGATATTGTTAGCGATCGCGCGTGCACGTGATCGCTAACAATATCGCTCACGATATAGATGCGTGTGACGGCCGCCTATATCATATGACCAGGTGTAATGGAGGCAATATTGATTGTTAGGATGGTTACATCCAATTGATGGCACTAGAGTTCCTGTCCTCTTTTTAGTTTTTAGGCAGAATCACAGAAACATGCAGAGAAACTGCATAAAAGCACCCAGTGTTAGCTTTATCCCATGATAACGTGTATTATTCCATCATGTATCAGGTCAGGGGATCGGAGGGGTTCAGGGACGGGTTTGTTCCTGTTTGGGCTCAATCGCCCAACCCATGAAGTGATTATGGTACTGATGGGATGCAGTGGGAGCTCGCTGAAGGCCGCCATATTGGTGCTCCTGTGATGTTCTGCGGGTACCATAGGATACAGACTGCAATACTGAGCTACTATAGCATATAGTGCAAGCCAACATAGGTGCACAGTTCTCCTGGAAGATAAACAGATATACTGGAAAGTGAAGAGGAAACATCTAATCTACACTTTTCCTGACACCAAACAATAGATTCAATAAGAATATTATGTCTTGCTGCATCTGTAACAGTCCAATCTGTGAAAATATCAAATTGCCTAATATATATACCAGGAATAAGAACAGCGTCAGAGCTAGTGAGGAAAAATGGCGCAAACATGGCGAACACCTCAGCCGCTCAGTCAGCACTGTGCGGAGCTCCGTGTACGCTCACTAGCCATATCACAGCGCCATCTAGCGTCCAGCACACAGCGCCATCTAGCGTCCAGCACACAGCGCCATCTAGCGTCCAGCACACAGCGCCGCAGGTCACAGCACGTCCTGCCACCTATCACATGAGGCTCTGTCCTCACCGCGGTGTCACGTACCAGCGCATGCGCACTTGCGCAGTAGAGCGGAACCAAATTCGAAATAATGTACAAACCTTAGTAATAGTTTCTAAAACAGCCAAATGAATTGTATAGTTGATCTCAAATCAATGGCTAATGTAATAAAGTAATAATTTTCCAGACAACTTGCCGTATCCACAGCAATCCACGCCCCACAGTCCCCCCATCACACAATAGACTCGTCCGGTGAGAGCGAGGCGTGACACGCAAGCTCCGCCCACTCGTGGATTAACTGTTTCCGGGATGGAGCCGGATGTTACGGTTTGAATTTCACTGGCGGTTTAAAGAGTGAAGTGGAGAGAAAGAGACGGCGGAGCAGGTCAGGTCCCGGGTCTGGTCCGGTGTGTGGTCCGGGGAGCGCCGCTCCGGTATGTAGCTCCACCTCCCGGGGCTGTGCCGCTCCGCTCACACTGCTCTACACGGCCGGCTGTCCTCCTGTTATAAGGGCACTGACCTGCACTGCTGGGACTTGTAGTTCCCCCTAGCGGAGCAGACACAGTTCTGAGCAAGAGGGAGGGCTTTTGTATCTGGGGACCCCTTTGTACAGGGCTTCTGTAATTGGAGGGACCCTTTATTTGGGGGCTTCTGTAGTTGGAGGGACCCTTTATTTGGGGGCTTCTGTAGTTGAAGGGACCCTTTGTACAGGGCTTCTGTAGTTGGAGAGACCCTTTGTACAGGGCTTCTGTAGTTGGAGGGACCCTTCTATTTGGGGGCTTCTGTAGTTGGAGGGACCCTTCTATTTGGGGGCTTCTGTAGTTGGAGGGACCCTTCTATTTGGGGGCTTCTCATTTGATGTAAGTCCAGTCTGTGAATGGGCTTATATCGTGCCAGAAACCAACCCAGGTAGCGCTAATTGAGCAAACAGTTGTGGGGATTCATGATCAAGAATAAGAATAACTCAAGATTAAATTTATATATTTAATCGTCCTATTGGCACACTAGATATGAATATATTGTTGAGACATTATAAATGTTAGCTGTGCAAATAAGATACACAGGGTACACAGAATTACAGACAAATGTGATCAGTTACCTTAATGCTGGTGACACCACAAGTAGCAGCCTGGTGTTAACCGATTCCTGGGATATACCCTGGCTTTGATGGAACAATGTCTCTTCAGAAGAATACTAAGATGGAGCAGAGGTGGGCCATTCTTGTACTGTAAGATGCCTGTCCCTTTTTATCTCCTGCCCAGTGGGTGGTTCTGAAGTTCCCACCCCCTGAGTTATGAGATATTCAAAAGCTATCATGGGTCATAACTTTGCCTGGGAGCGTCATAGACTGAAGACAATGCGCTCATATTTTCAGTTATGATTTTAGCTTTGTAATGGTGGGACATATGACCACTCTGCTGGTATCCCACTATCCAATATCAAGTTTAGGGTACTTCTGATCATTTCACACTTGTGTAAGAAGAAGAAGAAGAAAAAAAAAAAGTGCGGTGACCATCTAAATTTCTAGATCCCATATTTATGCTTAACATATTTATAGGAGTGAAGGGCCGTGAATATTAGGAGTTATTCCTCGTCTCCTATATGGTCTACTCTGTCATTGACTCTTCTATTGAATCTGCAGGTTGAAGGAAACAGTTTTTCTCACTTCTCTGCAGCATCACAGCGGGGTTCTTCCTCTGTATAATTGGTAGGGAGCTCTCATTGTCACCTAGCTCTTAGGGCGGCTTCACACTGCGGGATGAACCTGACAGCCCCGGACAGGTTCAGCACACAGAACTGAAGGGCTAATATGCCCTCGGGTCCAGTGTGCAGCTGCAGCGCCGCGGTCCTCACCTATCAGTAGCGGGAGCTGCGTGCGGCTGCACACCGGACCAGAAGGCAAAATAGCCCTCCAGTTCTGTGTGCTGATCCAGTCCGGGGCTGTCAGGTTCATCCCTGACAGCCCCGGATCGGATCACACCGCAGTGTGAAGCCGCCCTTATTTCCTAGGTAGCTCTATTGTGTGACCAGTTGGCTAGGAAATTGGCATCCTCAGGTTGATTAACATACTCCTGGAAATTGAATACGCTTTAGGCCAAAGGTGGGAGCCTCTCATTGGAGGGAGTTATGGTGGCCTCTGAACAAAATGGCTGCGGGGGGAACATTGCTTTATTCCTTTCAGGTGAGGGGACTTATTTGGGGGTTTCTGTAATTGGGAGGGTTCCCCTTTATTTTGGGGGCTTCTGTAACTGGGAAAGGGGTCCCTTTTATTTGGGGGCTTCTGTAACTGGGAAAGGGGTCCCTTTTATTTGGGGGCTTCTGTAACTGGGAAAGGGGTCCCTTCTATTTGGGGGCTTCTGTAACTGGGAAAGGGGTCCCTTTTAATTGGGGGCTTCTCCAATTGGGAAGGTGGGTCCCCTTTACTCGGGGGCTTCTCCAATTGGGAAGGTGGGTCCCCTTTACTCGGGGGGGGGGGACTTCTGCAGCAATTGTGAGATGGGGGGGGGGGCCCGTTTATTTGGGGGCCTCTGTATTCTGGGGCTCTCTCAGGATCCTGCACTGAGCTCACTAATCAGTTTTTTTTTATTAGTGGGATCTGGGTCAGCAGCTCATTCCAGCCCCTCTCTGTGCATATGGATGATTCTAACAGTGCGCACAGGCTCTGTGGTACATCTCAGGGATCAGCTCTGTGTGCAACAGGTGACGGGTTTATTTATCTACAGTATTTTCTGATCATCATAATGGGAGACCCAGACAATGGGGTTTAGGGCGCTGCCCTCCGGAGGTCACACTAGGTACTACAAGTTTGTAGCACCGCCTCCTCCGCTTATAAACCCCCACCGTAGGAGACATCCTCAGTTTTAAACTTAGTGTGCTCGGAGGATCACGCTTTGCTTGCACTTCACTGCATTCTCACAACTTACGTGATGGCGTATGAAGACAAGGTAAAATGGTCCCATTCGGGACCCTCGACAGCCTCCCCGCTCACCCTTGTGGAACACGCTGGTGGAGGTACCGGAGGGCTTTTAGCCTGGACACTTCAGTGTTCTCCCGGTACGCTGTCGTGCTCCTGTCCTTTCCATCCCTCCATGGAGGCTCTGGATAGGGGGAGCCTGGAGCCTTGCACAGCTCCGCTCCGTCCGAGGCCTCCCTAAATGGTGCTTACAGACCGGACGGAGCCAGCCCAGTCCGAGGCCTCCCTAAATGGTGCTTACACTCCGGACTGGTGCTGTACCCCCGTCCGAGGCCTCCCTAAAGGTGCTTACAGACCGGACCGGCACTGAGGCACCTGGTGTGTCTCCTGTGTGCCTGGGGGTAGTGTCTGTCACTGTGGTGTCATGACACTCAGACCGCGCGGTTACCCTCGGGTCCGCGGTTCTGGCGGTGACCCTGTGCTGGGGTCACCCTGGCTGACCGCCCTGTGTCTCACAGGGGCTGAGGCTGTAGACTGCGGGTATTTTATGTGTACATGCAGTCTGAGAGTGTGTGTGGTGATATTCACATTCTTTTCCCGCGCTGCGGGCTCCGGCACCTCCATTGCTGAGGCAGTCTGGAGGAGGAGGAGGCAGCCCTTGTGGTGACATCACCGCTGGGCGTGTTTTGTGTTCTCCCGCGTGTTCCTGGCTCCGCCCACATCTTCACTGTCGGCGGCCATCTTCTCCCTCACTTCCCGGCTGGGATCTGAACTACAGCGCGTGTCTGCACTTGCAAGGGAGACCGGAACTCGCGGAGGTCACACACACACACCGCTTCCTCCTACCGCTTTATTGCGGTCGGTAAGCCACCGGGATTCCCGGTTTGTTTGTGAACTTTGGCTTATATTCCCCTCACTGTGGAGATGTCCTCAGTTGGGAAGCATGCTGCTAAGGCGGCAGTGGTCACCATTGTCTGTACTACATGCAACGGGACACTGGTGGAGGGGTCCTGCAATAACTGCGGACGCCCAGAGGCCCGATCTGCTACTACTGAGTCTGCAAATCCGGGATTATACCCTGAGGTTCAGGTGATCCCAGGGCCATGGGAAACGCAGAATAAGATCAATGAATCTCTGCTGTCCCAGATGTCCTCCATGTCGCAAACCCTGGAGGCACTGCATAGGAGACTGGAGAACCCAGCTACTCCTCCTAGTTACCCCCGGGTGTCTCTTACTTCTGCTGTAAGACCCCCTAAGCGAGCCCGTGAGGCTTCTCCTGAGCTCCAGGCTCTCTCTGAGGAGGAGCGTTCCTCTGATGGTGAGGAAGATGATGGGGGTTCTACTCTTGGGTCTATGTCTGAACCTCCAGATGGGGTGGAGGATCTGGTGTCCTCCATCAATGAGACATTGCGTCTTGTCACTCCTCCTGAGGAGGTGACTGTACACCCCAAGGAGATCTATCAATGGCTGCGGCCAGAGGCTAGACCAAGTGGCTCCTTCATGGACCACACTAATTTCGGAAGGGTGATTAAAGCTCCCAGGTTGCATCCTGGGCGGCGTTATGTCCGCAAACCCAAGGACAATCGCTTTCCCTTTCCCCAGGAGGCGCTCCAGGAATGGTCGCAGTCTCCCAAGGTGGATGCTTCCATGACCAGGATTGCTGCACGCTCCCTTTTCTCTGCCTCTGATAGCTCCTCATTGAAGGATGCTACTGATAGACAGGTCGAGCAACTCGCCAAGTCTTCCTATGAGGCTGTGGGGTCTTCGTTTGCCCCTAATTTTGCCGCAGTCTGGACCCTACAAGCGATCACTATCTGTTTGGACGGTATCACTGATCTAGCTAGGTCCAGTCCAGAGGTCCTGGCGATCACTGAGAGAGCAAGGGCCTATGCGGACTATGCCAGGACGGCATCTTTGGAAACTGCCACTCGCTCTGCTGTGGCCTCGGCCAATGCAATTGCGATCCGCAGGCTGTTGTGGCTGCGTCTTTGGGACTCAGATGCCACATCTAAGAAGATTTTACAAAATCTTCCGTTCGCTGGTGACAGGCTTTTTGGCACCGAACTGGACAAATTGATAAAGGATTCTGCTGAGTCTAAGATACCGCAGAATAAGCCTAAGCCACGGTACACCGTGAAAAGGAACCCTAAGCAGTGGTCCTTTCGCTCCGGTTCACAGTCATCAACGGCGTCCACTCGCTCAGACCGAGGGGGCAAGCCTGCTACTCAGTGGCGTTCCAAGAGTCGTCAGAAGAAGCCGGCGGGGGCAGCGGCTGCCACCCCCAAGCCCGCCTCGACATGACTCGCTATCTCATCCTGCCTCCCCACAGGTGGGGGGCCGCCTGTCCCGCTTTCAGGGCGAGTGGCTTCTTCACATTCAAGATCAGTGGGTTCGAGACGTAGTCTCAAGAGGTTACAGGATAGAGCTGACGTCACAACCAATACCCCGATTCCATCGGTCGGTTCCATCCCCAGAAAAGGCTCAGGCTTTTTACCTGGTGTTGGAGGGACTCCGCAGAGACGGAGTGGTGGTCCCTGTGCCCACGGAAGAGAGGTTCAGGGGTTTTTACTCCAACCTCTTTATTGTCCCAAAGAAGGACGGCTCTTTTCGCCCGGTTTTGGACCTCAAGTTGTTCAACCGTCACGTGTTGGTTCGGAAGTTCCGCATGGAATCCCTGCGCTCAGTGATCGCGGCTGTGTCACAAGGAGACTTCCTAGCGTCCATCGATATCAGGGACGCTTACCTTCACGTCCCCATTGCACCGGCTCATCAGCGCTGGTTGAGATTCGCAGTGGGGGAAGAGCATTTCCAATTTGTGGCACTGCCATTCGGGCTAGCCTCGGCACCACGGGTGTTCACAAAGGTGATGGCCTCCATGATGGCTCTCCTGCATGCGCAGGGACACGCCGTCATACCCTATTTGGACGACCTGTTGGTCAGGGCGCCATCGGAAGACCTTTGTCGGGTAAGCCTGGAGGTGACCATGAAGTCCCTGGAACGGTTCGGGTGGCTTATCAACATTCAGAAGTCGACCCTGGTTCCGACCCAGTCATTGACATATCTGGGCATGGACTTCCACACGGACTCGGCCCTGGTGTCCCTACCTCAAGCCAAGCAGCTTGCGATCCAATCAGGAGTGCAGAATGTCCTCCTGTCTCCACAGTCATCCCTACGGGTATTGATGAGACTGGTGGGTCGCATGGTAGCGGCGATAGAGGCGGTGCCGTTCGCACAGTTTCGCCTCCGTCCTCTCCAGCTGGAGATTCTTCGCAGATGGGACAAGAGGACGATCTCTCTGAATCGGCTGGTGACACTGTCACAACCAACCAGGGACTCTCTACAGTGGTGGCTCCAGCCACTTCACCTGTCACGGGGCCGGTCCTTCCTAAAACCGTCATGGTTAGTGGTGACCACCGACGCCAGTCTGAAGGGCTGGGGGGCGGTGTTCTTGCACCACAGGGCTCAAGGCCTCTGGACTCAGTCGGAGTCGGCGTTGCAGATCAACGTGCTGGAGATCAAGGCGGTCTATCTGGCGCTACTGGCGTTTCAGAAATTCCTGTCAGGACAGCCCATTCGGGTACAGTCCGACAATGCGACGGCCGTCGCCTACATAAATCATCAGGGAGGGACCAGAAGTGCTCAGGCCCTCGCCGAAGTCCACCGCATTCTACTCTGGGTGGAGGAAAACGGCTGCCTGATCTCCGCAGTTCACATCCCAGGGGTCGAGAACTGGGAGGCCGACTATCTGAGCAGACAGGGGATGGACGCCGGAGAGTGGTCTCTACATCCAGACGTCTTCCGGGACATCTGCGGCAGGTGGGGCACTCCGGACGTGGATCTGATGGCCTCACGGCTGAATCATCAGGTGCCCCAATACATGGCAAGATCTTGGGATCCCCAGTCTCTGGGGGCGGACGCCCTGATTCTGAGCTGGTCCAGATTCCAGCTGCCATATGTGTTTCCGCCTCTGGCTCTGATTCCCAGGGTCCTGTGGAAGATCAGGACAGAATGCAGAGTGGCCATTCTAGTGGCTCCAGATTGGCCCAGGAGGTCTTGGTACCCGGACCTGTGGCAACTGTCAGGCGGACACAGGTGGGCTCTTCCAGAACGCGCAGATCTACTCGCGCAAGGACCATTCTTCCACCTCAATTCCAGGGCCCTCAGATTGACTGCATGGCTCTTGAGGCCTGGCTGCTGACATCCAGAGGTTTCTCTCCTACAGTGGTTGCCACTATGAATCGGGCAAGGAAACCTGTTTCCAGGAAGATATACCACAGAACGTGGAAAATCTTTTTTACCTGGTGTGCCTCTGGTGGCCGCTCACCGTGGCCTTTGTCTATCCCGACATTGCTGGCCTTCCTACAGTCGGGTTTGGAGTTGGGACTATCCCTTGGCTCTCTGAAAGGTCAAGTATCAGCACTTTCAGTGTTGTTTGACAGGCGCTTGGCGCTCCTCCCGAAGGTACGTCAATTTCTGCAGGGGGTGTCTCGGGTGGTACCGCCCTATAGACGACCTCTGGACCCTTGGGACCTAAACATGGTCCTGACGACACTGCAGAAACCGCCGTTTGAGCCACTGAGAGACATCTCTCTCTCTCGTCTGTCCCAGAAAGTGGTCTTTCTGGTGGCGATTACGTCTCTGAGAAGGGTCTCAGAATTGGCTGCACTTTCGTGCAAGTCACCCTTTCTGGTGGTTCACCAGGACAAGGTGGTGTTGCGCCCACGGCCTGAATTTTTGCCGAAGGTGGTTTCAACATTCCACTTGAACCAGGAGATTGTTCTCCCATCATTTTGCCCCGCTCCCGTTCATCAGGTTGAGCGCGACCTCCATACTCTGGATCTCGTGAGAGCTGTACGCATTTATGTGTCCAGGACCGCCTCCTTTAGGAGTTCGGATTCCTTATTTGTCCTCACGATGGGTCGCTGTAAGGGGTCCGCGGCTTCAAAGTCGACCTTGGCCAGATGGATCAAGGCTCCCATTCAGGAGGCTTACCGGTCTTCTGGTTTGCCTCTCCCGGTGGGTTTGAAGGCACACTCTACTAGAGCTGTAGGTGCCTCTTGGGCCTTGCGACATCGAGCTTCTGCTCTACAGGTGTGTCAAGCGGCCACTTGGTCCAGCCTGCACACTTTCTCTAAGCACTATATGGTGCATGCCCATGCCTCTGCGGATGCGAGTTTGGGCAGGCGGGTTCTCCAGGCGGCGGTTGCCCACCTTTAAAAGGGAACCAGGTGTTATCCGTCTTGTTGAGGAACTCTTCCCGCCCTGGGGTATTGCTTTAGGACATCCCCATTGTCTGGGTCTCCCATTATGATGATCAGAAAAAAGAGAATTTTGTTTACGTACCGTAAATTCTTTTTTCTTGAATCATCAATGGGAGACCCAGCACCCACCCAGTTGTTCCGTTGCATGTTTGCATTTGATCTGTTCTCTGTTGAGACAGTGTTTCCGGGTTGTTACACCGTCTGTGCACGGCATTCTTCCCGATGTTTCGGGTGTGGTTTATTTCTCCTCGCAGCTTATGGACTAAACTGAGGATGTCTCCTACGGTGGGGGTTTATAAGCGGAGGAGGCGGTGCTACAAACTTGTAGTACCTAGTGTGACCTCCGGAGGGCAGCGCCCTAAACCCCATTGTCTGGGTCTCCCATTGATGATTCAAGAAAAAAGAATTTACGGTACGTAAACAAAATTCTCTTTATTGTCATGTTAGTGGTATAGAAGGATGACAGGTTTGAAAGCATTTAAATCTGATCCGTGATGCTGTTTTTTTATCTGTTCTTTGTTTTCAAATAGTAAAGCATATTCCAGTCCTGTGAGATGACTGATGGGGGGGCTCCTCCTGTCTAGCTCATTAGGCTGTGTTCACACCTGCAGAAGTGCTGTGTGGGTGTTTGTCTGCACCACAATAATAGTATTCTGTTCTGATTTTTGTGGGATTTGTTTTACTCTTAGTTTAAACACTGGGAGTTTGCACTGTAGTGCACATTTGTGTTCTTATTTTTTCAGTTTCCCCATGAAAAAGTATATTGGCGGGGAAGATTAAAAGCATCTTCATTTCTTCCTGCACGTGGACATAACTGTATATCCGGATTGCATTGGTTCCCACAGTCAGGTGTACAGTTGCTTCTCAAGACTTGTACTTGTGCCCTCCGCAGTGGGAATTGATGGCTGGTGATGGCACCTATTTCAGCACTTTAACCCATTACATGCTGCTGTCATGGTGTGTTGATAGGTTGCTGTGGTAAAGGGAGACCTAAACAATGTGTGCTGTGTCTTCCATATCCCTCAGCCTATAAGATCCCTATCAGATGGCAAGATAAGATTATGTACTGTAGTATGCAATCAAATTAAAGGAAACCAGTCATGGTCATTAAAGAGGACCCGTCACCCCTGCTGCATTGCAAACTGAATGCAGCTTGTCTACTGCATTCAGGGAAGGATCCCCCCGCCCCCTCCCCCATGTTTCTAGCCCCCCTGTAACCTTTAAAAAAAACATTAGAAAACTTAGGTAAGTAGTCTAAAGGGTGGGATCTTATTAAGAAGTCTTCACTGCTGGCACAGTCCTCCAGCCTCCTCGTGTATTCCACCCCCTTCTATGTCTGCGTCACCTCCTGTTCTACTGTCTCTGCCCTCCTGCTCTCTGAATAAAGCCTAAACAGGACAGGCTCTGCTGTTGACGTCAGGCCAAATGCTTTGCAGCCACTCTGACCGAGCTCTGTGCGGCAGGTTGAATGACAGAGAGCAGGAGAGGAGGGGGGCAGAGCCAGCAGAACAGGAGGTGACGCAGACATAGAAGGGGGTGGAATACACAAGGAGGAGGCTGGAGGACTGTGCCAGCAGCCAGGACCTCTTAATAAGATCCCACCCATTAGACTACTTATCTGTAAAGGTACTGTTACACGGTACAACTTATCAGCGATGTTGTTTGCGATCTCGGGAGCGCGCTGATTTTAGGACACCTGCATCGCTGGTGAGCTGTTACACGTCCAGATATCATGGACAACTCAGCAATGATGTTGTGAGCACTGGGCTGTCAATGGGCGAAGCCGGCCGTGACATTGCTATTGCGGTGTCGCGCCGAAAGATGCCACAGGTTGCTTAAGTTGAAATTGACAGGTATTTCTGCATGCAGGAAAACCTGTCAACTCCGACTTGAACAACTATCATTGTTGAATCGTACATTTACACGCAACGACTATGTTGTTTCAATATCGTTCCTAACGTCACTTTTGAACGATGTTGAAACGTGTAACGGAGGCCTTAAGTTTTCTAATGTCTTTTTTAACTTTTTCAGGACCCAGTCTATTTTGACCCTAATGACCAGACCATTTTTGGCAATTCTGACCAGTGTCCCTTTATGAGGTAATAACTCTGTAACCCTTCAATGGATCCTAGCGATTCTGAGATTACCGTATATACCCGTGTATAAGCCGACCCCCCTACTTTTGCCCCAAAAATCTGGAAAAACCTATTGACTCGTGTATAAGCCGAGGGTGGACCTCAGCACAGGTATACAGCCCGCCCCAGTGGTAGTATACAGGCCCGCCCCAGTGGTAGTATACAGGCCCGCCCCAGTGGTAGTATACAGGCCCGCCCCAGTGGTAGTATACAGGCCCGCCCCAGTGGTAGTATACAGGCCCGCCCCAGGAGCCCCAGCAGCCCCAGTGGTAGTATACAGCAGCAGCCCCAGTAGTATATACAGCCCCAGTGGTAGTATACAGGCAGCCCCCGTAATCCAGGGCCCCCCAGCCTGACTCCGGTCACCTGTAAAGGAAACTATACTTATCACAGTGCCGCTGTCCGCGCCCGCTGTCCGCGCCCACTCGCAGCTGCCGACCGCGATCCTCCATCTTGCGTCTTCTTCCTGTTTCCTGTGCTCATCGCAGGGAATGACGTCATTGCCCGCGACGAGCACAGGAAACAGGAAGAAGACGCAAGATGGAGGATCGCGGTCGGCAGCTGCGAGCGGGCGCGGACAGCGGCGCGGACAGCGGCACTGTGATAAGTATAGTTTCCTTTACAGGTGACCGGAGTCAGGCTGGGGGGGCCCTGGATTACGGGGGCTGCTGTATACCGATGTATACATCGGTATGTACCGATGTATACATTGGTATACAGCACTGACTCTCGTATAAGCCGAGGGGGGTACTTTTCAGCCCAATTTTTGGGCTGAAAAACTCGGCTTATACGCAAGTATATATGGTATTTTTTTTTCATGACATATTGGGCTTCATGTTAGTGGTAAATTTAGGTCGATAATTTTTGCGTTTATTTGTGAAAAAATCGAAAATTTTGCAATTTTCAAATTTTGAATTTTTATTGTTAAACCATACAGTTATGTGCCACAAAATAGTTACCGTATATACTCGTGTATAAGCCGAGTTTTTCAGCCCAAAATTTGGGCTGAAAAGTCTCCCCCTCGGCTTATACACGAGTCAATACGGGGGGGGGGGGCTGTGTCCGGGGCTGTGGAGGCTGGAGGAGGCGGGGGAGGCTGCTGTATGAGCGGCCCCGTCACGTGGGGCCGCTCATTAAATATGCACTGCTTCCCCCTGTCAATCAGCGGCAGGGGGAACCAGTGCATATAGCCCCCAAATGCTGGCACTCGCCCCCCCTTGTAAGGGCCCCCCCCCCCGATGGTTATATTACCATTCCGGACTTCTGATCCGCGCCGCTCCTCGGTGCTTCATCCTCGCTGCTTCATCCTCGCTGCTCCGTCCGTCTTCTACATCCGGATCTCCGGCCGTCGCAGGCATATGACGTCATCGCGCGGCCGGGGATCCCGGATGTAGAAGACGGATGAAGCAGCGAGGATGAAGCAGCGAGGATGAAGCACCGAGGAGCGGCGCGGATCAGAAGTCCGGAATGGTAAGAGAAGCGGGGGGGGCCCTTGCAAGGGGGGGCGAGTGCCAGCATTTGGGGCTGCTGTGTACCCCCTGGGGGCTGCTGTGTACCCCCTGGGGGCTGCTGTGTACCCCCTGGGGGCTGCTGTGTACTACCACTGGGGCTGCTGTGTACTACCACTGGGGCTGCTGTGTACTACCACTGGGGCTGCTGTGTACTACCACTGGGGCTGCTGTGTACTACCACTGGGGCTGCTGTGTACTACCACTGGGGCTGCTGTGTACTACCACTGGGGCTGCTGTGTACTACCACTGGGGCTGCTGTGTACTACCACTGGGGCTGCTGTGTACTACCACTGGGGCTGCTGTGTACTACCACTGGGGCTGCTGTGTACTACCACTGGGGCTGCTGTGTACTACCCTGGGGCTGCTGTGTACTACCACTGGGGCGGCCTGTGTACCACACTGCTGGGGGGTGTGTACCTGTGCTGGGGTCCACCCTCGGCTTATACACGAGTCAATAGGTTTTTCCAGATTTTTGGGGCAAAAGTAGGGGGGTCGGCTTATACACGGGTCGGCTTATACACGAGTATATACGGTAATAAATACCGTATATACTCGCGTATAAGCCGAGTTTTTCAGCCCAAAATTTGGGCTGAAAAGTCCCCCCTCGGCTTATACGCGGGTATATAAAAAATAAAAAAAATACAGCCGCAGCCCCGGAGGTATACAGGCCCTCCATCAAGTTCCAGGCCCCCCCCCCCTTGCGCGCCAGCCTGTAAAGGAGAATCATACTTACCGGTGTCCAGTCGCGCCGTCCGCAGCTGCCGACATGACGATCCCCGGCTCCATTCAGCGTCTTCCGCATTTCCTGTAGTCGCGGGCAATGACGTCATTGCCCGCGACCACAGGAAGTCGCGGGAAGACGCTGAATGGAGCCGGGGATCGTCATGTCGGCAGCTGCGGACGGCGCGACTGGACACCGGTAAGTATGATTCTCCTTTACAGGCTGGCGCGCAAGGGGGGGGGCCCTGGAACTTGATGGGGGGCCTGTATACCTCCGGGGCTGCGGCTGTATACAGCCCTGGGGCTGCGGCTGTATACAGCCCTGGGGCTGCGGCTGTATACAGCCCTGGGGCTGCGGCTGTATACAGCCCTGGGGCTGCGGCTGTATACAGCCCTGGGGCTGCGGCTGTATACAGCCCTGGGGCTGCGGCTGTATACAGCCCTGGGGCTGCGGCTGTATACAGCCCTGGGGCTGCGGCTGTATACAGCCCTGGGGCTGCGGCTGTATACAGCCCTGGGGCTGCGGCTGCTGTATATGCATATGGGGCTGCTTATACCTCTGGGGCTGCAATATGGGGCTGCATATACCTCTGGGGCTGCAATATGGGGCTGCATATACCTCTGGGGCTGCAATATGGGGCTGCATACACCTCTGGGGCTGCATATAGGGCTGCATATACCTCTGGGGCTGCATATAGGGCTGCATATACCTCTGGGGCTGCATATAGGGCTGCATATACCTCTGGGGCTGCATATACCTCTGGGGCTGCATATAGGGCTGCATATACCTCTGGGGCTGCATATAGGGCTGCATATACCTCTGGGGCTGCATATAGGGCTGCATATACCTCTGGGGCTGCATATAGGGCTGCATATACCTCTGGGGCTGCATATAGGGCTGCATATACCTCTGGGGCTGCATATAGGGCTGCATATACCTCTGGGGCTGCATATAGGGCTGCATATACCTCTGGGGCTGCATATAGGGCTGCATATACCTCTGGGGCTGCATATAGGGCTGCATATACCTCTGGGGCTGCATATAGGGCTGCATATAGGGCTGCATATACCTCTGGGGCTGCATATACCTCTGGGGCTGCATATACCTCTGGGGCTGCATATACCTCTGGGGCTGCATATACCTCTGGGGCTGCAATATGGGGCTGCATATACCTCTGGGGCTGCAATATGGGGCTGCATACACCTCTTGGGGCTGCATATAGGGCTGCATACACCTCTGGGGCTGCATATAGGGCTGCATATACCTCTGGGGCTGCATATAGGGCTGCATATAGGGCTGCATATACCTCTGGGGCTGCATATAGGGCTGCATATACCTCTGGGGCTGCATATAGGGCTGCATATACCTCTGGGGCTGCATATAGGGCTGCATATACCTCTGGGGCTGCATATAGGGCTGCATATACCTCTGGGGCTGCATATAGGGCTGCATATACTCTGGGGCTGCATATAGGGCTGCATATACCTCTGGGGCTGCATATAGGGCTGCATATACCTCTGGGGCTGCATATAGGGCTGCATATACCTCTGGGGCTGCATATAGGGCTGCATATAGGGCTGCATATAGGGCTGCATATACCTCTGGGGCTGCATATACCTCTGGGGCTGCATATACCTCTGGGGCTGCATATAGGGCTGCATATACCTCTGGGGCTGCATATAGGGCTGCATATACCTCTGGGGCTGCAATATGCGGCTGCATATAGGGCTGCATATACCTCTGGGGCTGCAATATGGGGCTGCATATACCTCTGGGGCTGCAATATGGGGCTGCATATACCTCTGGGGCTGCAATATGGGGCTGCATATACCTCTGGGGCTGCAATATGGGGCTGCATATACCTCTGGGGCTGCAATATGGGGCTGCATATACCTCTGGGGCTGCAATATGGGGCTGCATATACCTCTGGGGCTGCAATATGGGGCTGCATATACCTCTGGGGCTGCAATATGGGGCTGCATATACCTCTGGGGCTGCAATATGGGGCTGCATATACCTCTGGGGCTGCAATATGGGGCTGCATATACCTCTGGGGCTGCAATATGGGGCTGCATATACCTCTGGGGCTGCAATATGGGGCTGCATATACCTCTGGGGCTGCATATAGGGCTGCATATACCTCTGGGGCTGCATATAGGGCTGCATATACCTCTGGGGCTGCATATGGGGCTGCATATACCTCTGGGGCTGTATATACCTCTGGGGCTGCATATAGGGCTGCATATACCTCTGGGGCTGCATATACCTCTGGGGCTGCAATATGGGGCTGCATATACCTCTGGGGCTGCAATATGGGGCTGCATATACCTCTGGGGCTGCAATATGGGGCTGCATATACCTCTGGGGCTGCAATATGGGGCTGCATATACCTCTGGGGCTGCAATATGGGGCTGCATATACCTCTGGGGCTGCAATATGGGGCTGCATATACCTCTGGGGCTGCATATAGGGCTGCATATACCTCTGGGGCTGCATATAGGGCTGCATATACCTCTGGGGCTGCATATGGGGCTGCATATACCTCTAGGGCTGCATATACCTCTGGGGCTGCATATAGGGCTGCATATACCTCTGGGGCTGCATATACCTCTGGGGCTGCATATGGGGCTGCATATACCTCTGGGCTGTATATACCTCTGGGGCTGCATATAGGGCTGCATATACCTCTGGGCTGCATATAGGGCTGCATATACCTCTGGGGCTGCATATAGGGCTGCATATACCTCTGGGGCTGCATATGGGGCTGTATATACCTCTGGGGCTGCTGTATACTACCACTGGGGCTGCTGCTGTATACTACCACTGGGGAGGCTGCTGTATACCTCACTGCTGGGGGTTGTATACCTGTGCTGGAGTCCACCCTCGGCTTATACGCGAGTCAATAAGTTTTCCCAGTTTTTGGGGGCAAAAGTAGGGGGGTCGGCTTATACACGGGTCGGCTTATACACGAGTATATACGGTAACATTTCCCTCATGTCTACTTTGCATCAGCACAACTTTGGAAAGAAAAAACTTTTTTTTGTTTGAAGTTATAAAGGATCAAAGTTCATCAGCAATTTATCATTTTTCAAGCTAAATTTACAAAACCATTTTTTTTAGTGACCACATCACATTTGAAGTCCCTTTTGAGGGATGTACATGACAAAAAACAGCCAAAGGTGACACCAATCCAAAAACTGCACCCTCAAGATACTCAAAACTACATTCAAGAAGATTATTAACCCTTCAGGTGCTTCACAGGAACTAAAGCAACGTGGAAGGAAAAAATGGACATTTTAATTTTTCCAACACAAATGTTCTTTTAACCTCAATTTTTTCATTTTCACATAAGGAACAGGATAACATGGATCCTAAAATTTGTTGGGCAATTTCTCCGGAGTACACAGCTCATATGTGGTCATAAACCACTGTTTGGGCGTACGGCAGGGCTCGGAAGGGAAGGAGCGCCATTTGACTTTTGGAGCTTATTTTCCATTCAAAAAGTCAAATGGCGCTCCTTCCCTTCCGAGCCCTGCCATGCGCCCACACAGTGGTTTATGACCACATATGAGGTGTCGGTGTACTCAGGAGAAATTGCCCAACAAATTTTAGGATCCATTTTATCCTGTTGCCTATGTGAAAGTGAAAAAATTGAGGCTAAAAGAACATTTTTGTGGGAAAAAAAAAAAAAAAAAGTACTTTTTCATTTTTATGGATCAATTTGTGAAGCACTTGCCGATTCAAAGTGCTCACCATGCATCTAGATAAGTTCCTTGGGGGGGTCTAGTTTCCAAAATGGGGTCACTTGTGGGGGAGCTCCAATGTTTAGGCACACAGGGGCTCTCCATACGCGACATGGTGTCCGCTAACAATTTGAGCTAATTTTCCATTCAACTTGTTAGCGGACACCATGTCACGTATGGAGAGCCCCAGTGTGCCACCAGCATTCCCACTAGCACAAGGGCAATGGGAAAAGTTGGGGTACAGCACCAGAAATTGGCGCCTCTAATGAACGCGCTATTTTCTGGGGTGGCTGTTGGTTGCAATTTGCAGCGTGGGAGGCCCACAATCTATTGGTCTCTCCACGCTGAGGAATTCCAGCTGCCAAGTTGTACCTGGCTGGCAACAAAAATACAACAAATCTCCACGTTCTTTTATTTGTAGAAGTAATTAAAAAAAAAAAAAAAAAAGACGTGGGGCTCCACCATATCTTTGGTCCAGCCAGGTACAACTTGGCAGCTACAGATTGCCACCAACCCCTAGCTGTTTCGTTGTACCTGGCTAGCAACCAAAAATACAGCAAAGCCTTTTTTTTATTATTATTATTTCTACAACTAATTTTAGAAAAAAAATGATGTGCGGCTCTGTCATATTTTTGGTCCAGCCAGGTACACCTAGGTGGCTGAAATCCTCAGCATGGAGAGGCTGAAGCGTTCTTGGCCCCCCATGCTGCGAATTGCAGCCCGCAGCCGCCCCAGAAAATGGCGCATTCATTGAAGCCCCATTTTCTGGCACTGCACCCAGACTCTTCCAGTTGCCCTGTTGCCGGTGGCAAACTGGGTAATAAAGGGGTTAATGCCAGCTTTCTTTTTGGCAGCTGGCACTAAGCCCGAGATTCATAATGTTGGGCCAGCGTTAGACCCGACCATTAGGAATCTCTAGTAAATAGTAACAAAAAAAAAAATGAGCCAAAAAATAGAAAAACACGGCACTCACCGAGGCTTCAAACAGCTGTGTCCTTTATTGCAGGGTTTGCATAACAAAGTGCAGGGAGGGGGTACCGGGGTGACGACGGCACCGTTTCGGGCTCTCGCCCTTCTACGGGTCACTGACCCTGCAATAAAGGACACAGCTGTTTGAAGCCCCGGTGAGTGCCGTGTTTTTCTATTTTTTGGCTTGGATTATGCTTTTGTCTCCACTGGCACCCCGGGTGAATGCTGGGTCTCTTGTCCTGTTTTGCCTCCTAATGTGGAGTTTGCCGCTGGTGGTGCTCTCTTTCCTTCTGTGAAGTTATTTAAGACAAAAAAATAAAAAATACACCACATAGAAAAAAAATCTTTTTATTTGAAGAAAAAAAAAAACACAAAATTTGGACTCCATCTTTATTATAAAGATCCGCCGTAGTCCACAATGAAGGTCCCACGACGCTCGATCGCCTCCGACGTAGTCCAAAATGAAGGTCCCACAACGCTCTATTGCCTCTGCTACATCCAGAGACTGCAGCAAGGGATCAAGTGTCCTCTTCTTACAGTCTCTTGGGTTACACTGATGGTGCACTGTATGGCAATGATCTGCCGTACCGTGCACCATGACTCTAACCCCAGAGACTACAACAAGTGGACACTCAATCTCTTGTTGTAGTCTCTGGGGTCAGAGTCATGGTGAAATGTATGGCAATGTTCTGTCATACCATGCATCATGACTATGACCCCAGAGACTACAACAAGGGATCAAGTGTCCACTTGTTGTAGTCTCTTGGGTCAGTCATGGTGCACGGTACAGCAGATCATTGCCATACAGTGCACTATGACTCCTATACATCCATGCACACACCCATCCATGCATGCACCAATCCATCCTCACCTCGGTGCGGAGGAGTAGCCTGGGAGAGGAGGCAGACAGGCGGGTGCAGGATGAACAGAGGAGCGGTGAGAGGGAACATGGGGATCGGCAGAGGGAAGGGAGGGGGGGGTGATCCGGAGTGGGAAGGGGAGGGCACCTGCTGCGAGGAGAGGAGGCTGACTGGCGGGTGTACCTGCAGGAGTGAGGAGCGGTGAGAGGGGACATGGGGGGCGAAGGGGAGGAACGGAGGGTAAGAGGGAGGGGGAGGGTACCCATGCACCCGCCCCTCCACCCCTGAATGCTGAGCCCTGTATAACCACAACACTTGTGTTGCTAAACGGTAATCTATCAAAACTACAGCAAGCAGCCCAGTTAGTAACACATTACTGGAAGTGGGGTCTCTGTTTCACATTATGCCGCTCTCAGATGAGGTGGTAGAATCCCGGTGGCAGATTCCAGTGTGCTCTTCACCTCCATAAAGGGATTACTTTCAGCTAATCACTGTTGATTTGTGGTTGTCGGATCAGACCCTCACCAATCCTCAGAATAGGTCATCAGTATGATGTCCGGACAGCAACTTTATCTGCACTGAGTAACGCCTGTACACATTCACATACTTTGTATTTATTTGCAGGAGACCAAAAAGTGTCAGTATGAGCGACCCTGGCCCATCAGTCTCAAGGAGCCCGCGTGAGTACAAATCCTCTATTCATTGTGAAAATGTCATTCATCCTAATCCAGTAATTTGTTGTCACCTGTCCCTTTTATATGTCACTGGCAGCAGAATGTTAGTTTCTGGGGTCTGACTGATGACATCCAAAGGAAAGAGAAATTTGCATAATCTAGATATAGATATAAGTGCAATTGTTTTACTTGCTATATGACACATACCACCCCCCGGGCGCAGTGTGCTGGTAGACTGGGGCATGCAGAAGTCATAATAACACCTCTACAAACATCTGTCAGGCCTGTAAATCCGTTTTTATGCTTTTACATCAGTCTGTTTTGAATCTGAACGGCGAACAGAAAAAGAGAGAGGAACTGAGCATGAGGTCAGGAAAAGCTATGTGCACAACCCCTCCCTGGCAGGATACAGAAGGGGTACTATGGCGCCCACGCTGCAGGGTAGGTACCAGGGCTGTGGAGTCCGGTATAAGGTGGACAGACTCAGACTCCTAACATATATAATAAATTGTGTACAGAATGCAGAATGTGCTGAATATTATTCTGAATTGTTATATCTAAGTATCTTGATTATCTTATAATAATGATTAAAGCCTGCTGTTCACATTGTACTACAATACATTTATCACTTAAATATGAGCCGTGTATGAAGGAGTCTGAGACAGTAGTTTGGCTTACCAACTCCTCAGCCTTGGTAAGTACTGGTGTCTACTACACTGAATGCCAGGAATCCTGTGTCCTACAGAGGCCAGGACAAAAAAAGATGTGCTGTGAGGTCAGTAGGTCTTCATTATGGCTGATCATCCCTCTATCAGGGCACGAGGTGACTAATGCGGTATTTGTCACTCAGGGTTATAGCTGCACCAACAAGAGAAGCAGCACTTTGTGCCAGCTGTGGTCCCCATATACAGTAACTCATTGTGATCACTGTCACACCTGATAGTCCTTTGCCTTTCAATCAGTACTTCTTTTTCCATGTCAGTGCTGGTCCTAGTGATCAGGCACTCGCCAATCCCCAGGAACTGGCATTCAGTAGAAAACCCCTTTTATCTTACAACAATGGTGGCAAGCATTAATACAGCTAGAGCTCTCAGACTGACAGCCGACTGTGAACGTTGATGTCAGAGTTGAGTTCATCTGAGGATATAGCTGTTGTGGCTCGGCTGTGACTTCAGATGAACTCTGATGTCATTGCTCACACAGCCAGCTGTCAGTCTGAGAGTGCTACTCACAATGAGTGGACACTAATGCCTGCACTCACTGTGAGCGGACACGAATGCCCTGCACTCACCGCAATGTAGCAGGGCCGGAGAGCTTCAATGGACATAGTGTTGTTGATTACCGTTGGAGAGTATGTTTAAGGTTAATAAATAAGTAGAAAATATTGTCTTTGTGTTTTATTTAAAATAAAGGACTTTTCTCTGTTGCTTAACTATTTCCTTACTTATCTATTTCTTACTTTACTTGCTTAACTGTTTTAACTATTTCCTTATGCGGTTCTCATAGAAACCTTACCAATCTAGGACTTGACAACTGTCAATACTCGGCTGTCATTAACCCCTTCTATTACCCTGATTGCCATTACACCAGAAGCATTGTAAAGAGCTTCTAATGAATGTACCAAATTCTGGGGCAAATGCAGGTTGCTATTCTGCAGCCTGGGGAGCCCAATAACTACCGGCCTTGCCACAATGAGAGTAATAACCCCTAGCTGCCTGGTGTTACCATGGCTGGCAATCTAAAATAGGGTGGAGCCCAAACGCATCATTATTTTATTTTTTTTTTTTTATTGTCTGGCATCTTCAAATCTGAAGGAGTTGTTGGCAGTCAGGTTCGCTGCGTTAAGGCCGCTTCACACACAAGGATATCCTGAACGATATCCTTAAAACGTCACAAATTTGTGATCGTTCAAAAGATATCATTCGGGCGTCGTTGTGTGTAAACGATCGATATAGGAAGAAAAAAATCCTTGCATCGTTCATCCTAGATTTGAGATCCTGACCTCAAATCTATTGTTCGTCGTCCAATTAACGCTGCTGGAAGAAGCCACATCGTTCAGTGTGACACCTTTTTGTACGATGTCGTTCACAAATCTATTCCTACCGCTTTAAAACATCGTTCAGTCCTTGCTCTCCTATTTAACTTGTACATTGCCGAATTGGAGATCATTAACGATATCCTTGTGTGTGACAACGCACTAACGATGTCGTAACGATCACTGTCACGTGATCGTTCTAAGGATATCGTTAATATCCTAGCGTGTGAAGCGGCCTTTAGAGGCCTTACTTTGGTTGGATGACCGCAATGAGAACATCCTTTCTGAGCAACAGTGTGCTATATAGACAAACATAAGGTCCAGGTCTCTAATGACCAACATAGGAAAACTTGTGGTGGCTGAAGAGAATCTTTTTGTTCCTGTCAGATGCAGACTATCTAAATCATCTGGGTTGGGACAAGTGCTCTCTGAACCCCACAGTGTTTCAAAATTAAAAGATCATCTTAATGGGATCAGCCACTGATGGATCCTTTGCGAGTAAACAGGGAGGTGCAATGGGGGTTTTTTTTTTGGTTTGGTTTTTTTTTTTGCCTGTTCCCAGGGTTTCTTTCCCTCATGGAGTGAATGTGTTTCCACAATTGTTCTTGTGGTAGCTTACATCTTTCAAACGATCTCCTTGATCCTGTAGGTATTTAAGTGGTGGTCCGGTCTAAACTGATCATTCTGTGACTGCAAATTTATCAGTCCTCCCAGCGCCTACACTGTGAGCTATGAGGATTTGCAGTTTTTAAGCCTGGAACAGACTGCAGTTATGTGGCATACATGTTACTGACAACATCATGACTAGTGGGCGTGGTCTCACTTAATAAAAGTGTATGGAGGGGATGTGTTTTAGTGGGCGCAGCCTTATGCCATACACTTATATTGAGTGAGGCTGCACCCACTAGTCGGGGGCTCTGCTGCAAACATGCATACTGCATAACTGTAGCAACAGTGACTCCTTGCAGCGCTCAGTTTGTGTATTTGGGAGGATTGGATTCTTTCAACGATCCCAGACCTTCCTTTGTAGGGTCAAATCTTGTGGTCTAGGTTGATGAATCTTAATTTGACCTTGTGACTTTTGAGCAACAACTCCTTGACTCAACATCACAAAAGACGTGTAAAAAAACATCCAAAATTACTCTGCTATATAAGTAAAAAGCAAGTGCAAAAAAGTGTCAATAACAAGGTACTTACCGTATATACTCGTGTATAAGCCGAGTTTTTCAGCCCAAAATTTGGGCTCAAAAGTCTCCCCCTCGGCTTATACACGGGTCAATATGGTAGGCTGCGTGGTGGGGGCTGTGTCCGGGGCTGGAGGAGGCGGGGGGAGGCTGCTGTATGAGCGGCCCCGTCACGTGGGGCCGCTCATTATATAGAGGCACTGCTTCCCCCTGTCAATCAGCGGCAGGGGGAAGCTGTGCATAAATGCCCCCAAATGCTGGCACTCTCCCCCCTTGCGTATCTTACCATCCCGGTCTTCTGCACAGCGCCGCTCCTCGGTGCTCCGTTCTTCATGCTCCTGTCCTGCTACATCCGGGATCCCCGGCCGTCGCAGGCATGATGTCATCGCGCGATGGCCTGGGATCCCGGAAGCAGTGAGGACGGAACATGGAGAACGGAGCACCGACCAAGGAGCGGCGCTGTGCAGAAGACCGGGATGGTAAGATAAGCAGCGGGGGGGGGGCCCTTAAAAGGGGGGCGAGTGCCAGCATCTGGGGGCTGCTGTATACTAACCACTGGGGCGGCTGCTGTATACTAACCACTGGGGCGGCTGCTGTATACTAACCACTGGGCGGCTGCTGTATACTAACCACTGGGGCGGCTGCTGTATACTAACCACTGGGGCGGCTGCTGTATACTAACCACTGGGGCGGCTGCTGTATACTAACCACTGGGGCGGCTGCTGTATACTAACCACTGGGGCGGCTGCTGTATACTAACCACTGGGGCGGCTGCTGTATACTAACCACTGGGGCGGCTGCTGTATATCACACTGCTGGGGTCCACCCTCGGCTTATACACGAGTCAATAGGTTTTCCCAGGTTTTGGGGGCACAAGTAGGGGGGTCGGCTTATACACGAGTATATACAGTAATATGTTTTCTGCAAAAAAGAAAAAAAGGTAAAGGGTGCCGTGACGTGGTAGAACGGCTTTCTTATCAGAACGGTCCCTAAAACTAGCTCATTTCGATCCATAAAACTAGCTTATTTACACTATCTATTTTGTGATCTAGATTTTTGGGGGTGTGAACAATGTTCTACAGACCTGTTCACATTGTGTTCTGGCTCAGTTATCAGTATTCATTTAGTTTCTTTTTATGCAAGAAAGGAAGCACCCCACCCCTTCCTCACGGAGTCAGACACGTGCTGTTTCTACCCTGTGCCCATAATGAATCTGGCCCTGCTGCATCCTGTATCTTTGAGGTATGTTCACACTAGATCAGGTTTTCAATACGTTAGTTTTAGGGACCGTTCTGATAAAGGGTCACCATGATGTCGTAGAACGGCTTTTGTACCTTTTTTGCAAACAACGTATTAACTGAGTACCCTGTTATTGACACTTTTTTGCAATTGCTTTTTACTTATATAGCAGACTAATTTTGGATGTTGTTTCATACTATCTTTTTGTGATATAGGTTTTTGGTGGCGTGAATACGGTTCTACAGACCTGTTCACATTATGTTTTGGCTCAGTTATCTGTATTCAACTCCTTGAATCAAGTTGGTTTTCCAAAAATTTAGTCTCCACCCTGTTGAAGTGTAGGAAAAGAGTGACAACCGATATTTATGCAAGGATGTAGAAGTGTGGTTGTGGGTTCTGGTGGTTTTTTGTTTTGTTTTGTTTTGTTTTTTTAAAAGACCCTTTTGATATGAACCTCTTGGTAGTTAACCCAGCTACATGTTCCAGAATTCTGGAATTTTTACAACAAGGTCTAGAATTAGGCTGGTCAATTAACACCCTGAAGGTGTAAGTATAAATAAGCTTGGATTGTTCATTTCAACCACCTTTGGGTAGTGAGTTTTATCAGGTCTGAGGGCAGATCTAGACCCCTGTTTCTACTTCAGGTTCTGCCATGGGACCTCAATTTATTTTTGGCTGACCTGACTACACCTCCATTTGAGCCATTAGCTAAGACTCAGGTTGAAGCGTTAACTGTATAACTGTTCTCTGTTAGGAAGATAGGGGAATTGCAGGCGCTTTCTGTTAACCAGAATTTCACAAACATTTTCCTTGATGGTGGTTGTTAGACCAGACCCAGCGTTTATCCCTATGGTATCCTCAACCTGTCGTATAGACAAGAGTGTTACCTCATTTTATAATCATCCCATGTATGAGAACAAAGCAAGATTTCATTCTTTGTGTTAGGAGGTATTTAATTCATTATTTCGAGGCTACGTGTAGTCGACGAAAAGAATGCTTCTCTTTTTGACCTTTTGTTAGGACCCTGAAAAAGAACAGTCGGCATCAAAGAGGACCCTGTATAGATGGGTTAGATCAGCCATTTTGCTAGGCTGGCTTCACACCACGGTTTTGGTGTCGATTTGGTTTTGTGTCCCTATGATGCCGGATTGGTCAGAGTTGGCCATTTGGTTTTGTGTATTCTGACCCGGATTTGTTTTTGTTCGGTTTTTTCACCGTGCCCAAAATCGGAGCCTGCAGCATTTTTGGGCTTTGGTGAAAAAATTGGACACAATCGGACAAATGGATCCGGGGCAATCCAGCGCCCATAATATGGGAGACTATGGGCGCCGGATCCGTTAAAAAATCCCAGATCCGATTTTTCTTTGTTTGCACAGAGCATGCTCAGAAATCCTGCCGTTCTAATTTCAGCATCATGGACAGCAGTATTTCATGCACAGGCTGTGAATTCAGCACGATGGACAGTAGCCGAAAACAAATCATGCAAAAAACAAGATCCTGGACCATATTTGGCCACACTTATCTACACATCCTGCCCTGTCCGTTTCTGTCTGGGTGGTCCTGCAAAAAACTGGATCCACATGGACAGGCAAAAACCTTGGTGTGAAACCAGCCTTAGCCTACACTTCAGGTGGTCAACCCTCCTTAAAATGTGATAGCTGCCTATGCAGAGCGTCTACCTTTTTCGGCAAAGAGCCAATGCTTCCCTTGATCAGATTTGTAGGACAGCAATGTGGTCTTCACCATCCACCTTTTATTAAACTCTATTAGAAAGGTTTGGGTTATTATGGGGAATACTTGGGCTATAAGGTCAATATCGCCAAGAGCGAACTCTTAGAATTGGTGGAAAAACCGCCTGCGGAACAATGGAGGAAACTAGGCCTACAACTACATATTGCAAAGACACATATCACCTATCTGGGAATTAAGATGGGCAGGCTTCCTGCTCAACTATATTCACTAAATTAGACCCCTCTGATCGAAAAAATATTGGGACAACTTCAAAGATGGCAGAATCTGCCACTATCTCTTCTGTAGACAATTGATATAACTTGAGAAAGAAAGGTGCACAGTGTGTATACCTGTGAGACAAATTTCAGAGTTAAAATTAGATTTGCTCACCTTTTACAGTTGTGAAAGTCTCAACCGCTATAAAGACATGTAGCAGGTCTCTGTCTGCTGCAATCTCCCACTATAAGCATAAAACCATAAAAGACCAAAGAAATTGAGTGTGTGACTGCGCTCCTGTTGGCATAGAAAGAAAATTCTTCTTGACCAAAAAATTAATAATTATGTGATTTTTATTTTTTACGCATTTCAGGGTAACCCTGAAACACGTAGAAAATAAAATCACATAATTATTAATTTTTTGGTCAAGAAGAATTTTCTTTCTATGCCAACAGGAGCGCGGTCACACTCCCAATTTCTTTGGTCTTTTATGTTTTTACACTCTTCTGGGAAGATGTCATTTAATTAAAATGATCAGCTTTGTCAGACTCCTATACCCATTACAGACATTACCCCTGATACTCAAGCATCTAGATGTAAACACAATAAATAGAGCTTTCACCCATTTTATTTGGGCAGGTAAAAGGCCCAGAATCGCATTGGAAAACTGATGCTATGGAGAAGTGAAAGCGGAATCAATTTTCTGAATGTCGGAGCCTACAACATAGCAAGTCTTTTTAGACGTGATGGATTGCCTGTAGACTAACTGCTACTGTAATATCCAATTGGAAAGACAGTTAGTGTCGCTGTGGGAATTAAGTGCTTTTAGGCTGCTTTCACACTGGCGTTTTTGACAAATTGCGGCAGATCTGGCAGATTTATAGCATCTGCCGCCTAACGGCCGCACTTGCGGCAAGCCCCATGCATTGTCTATGGGGCTTGTGATCGGGTGCGGCTCTGCCGGTTGTGGCAGATGCGGCACTTGCGGCCGCAAAAAAAATGCAGTCAGCCACATTTTTTTTATTCACTGCCGCAACCGGCAGAACCGCCCTTGCCGCACCTGCTGTAAGCCGCATAAACAATGCATGGGGCTTGCCGCAAGTGCGTCCAATGCGGTAAATCTGCCGCAATTCGTCAAAAACGCCAGTGTAAAAGGGACCTTACATACAAAACAGGCCAAACCCCCGCAGAACGTAAAATCATCTCTACTGCTACGGGATACCATCGTATGCTGGAAGATGGTAAGGAAGGCATTTGGCCTTCTCTTCCAAATCTCTGAACATATGCCAGTATTTGGTCACCCGGAATTTTCCCAGGGGGCGGAAATCGAAAAAGCAATAGGACAAGGCGGTGATAGCATGAGGAAAGTGTGGGATATTATTCATACGGAGGTTAAACTATGGCTGAGCCCACAAGAGATCATGGACGAATTCCATATAGAAAGCAGACACTTTCTACAGGTCATGCAAGTCCACTGTTTTTGCCTATTTAGACTTTGCAGGCTATTTAATGAAGTGGGAATGCATAATCAAGATAATAGAGTAGAAGGGTCATTCCATGTCAAGTGGACCAGTGGTCCCCACTCGACCTTCTCCGATTTTGCTGAAAATTTATAAGGATGTACATGTATGTTTTGAAAAGAGGTTCTGTACATTTTTAGGGCCAGATCTCATACATTGGGCGCTGTTGACCTTTCACTGGAGGTTCCACCAAGCCTGCGGCTTCAGCTAAGAGGATTTTGCAAACTTTGGCACATAGCCATTAGAGTTCTATACTGGCTATGATTTGCTACCTGAATAAGTAATCAGAGATCCTCTTCTCTGTAAACCTCTGAAACCTGAAGAGAAGCTCCTGCCTTGTAAATCTGTAGCTGTCCTGTCCTTCATGCGGATCATCTCATTCTCTATGGTGTGGTCATGTGTTCTGTAAAATCAAATTACTGGTAAATAATTATCATTTTGTCAATCGCCTCATTGGGGGACACAGGACCATTGTGTTATGCTGCAGTTCACTCAGAGGTGACACTAAGCAGAATCTGCAAAGAACAGAGTAAGCTCCTCCCCTGCAGTATACACCCCCTGGCTGCCACAAGCCGAACCAGTTTCAGCTTAGTGTCAGTAGGAGGCAGATGCGGCCCATAGATCACATCTTTATTTTGTATTATTTTTACTTTTCCTTTTTACCTCTTGATGAAGACTAGAAGGGCGATGGTGCCTTCGCATACTGATTTCCCACAACCACGAACAGACGGGAACGAGGGGGTGTTCCCTCCACATACCCCCCTCTGCGACCAGGGACAGTATTTTTACCTTTATTCTAAGTGCTTGGCGATGATCCTTTTACGAAACCCGGGGAGGCAACACTCTGCATGCCCTTCTAAAGTGCGTTGGAGATCGGAACGATCTCCAACGCACTTTAGAAGGGCTCGCGGAGTGTTGCCTCCCTGGGTTTCGTAAAATCAAATTACTGGTAAATAAATATCATTTTTACTGGATAGTCAGCTGGTCCGATGGCTCTGCCTGCATGCTGGGATTTCACGCCAAAATCAGATGGGTGGGAGCAAAAAAAAAATCAGATGACACAAGGAGTATAGCATCTGATTTTTACAGATACATAACAGTTCTGAAGCACAGAAAACTGTAAAGTCTTGTAAATGATTATAGCTGCTGATTTAAAAAGAAATTCCATACTAATGACAAGGGAGAAAAAAATTGTCCCACTTCTCTTTATCAACATTGCACCTTTTTTTTTAATTTTTTTTATACGCTCATGTGACCTGTCCCATAGATGTGTGTGCTCTCCATAAACTGAGGTTTAATTTATGCCTATGTACTATTAAACTGAAATTCTGTAAATAATGTGCTCCTCCTTATCTGCAAACATAAGTGTGCAATTTCTAACATTAAAAAAGGTCACATTTCTAACTTAAAACCTTGTGTGATCCTGACAGCCTGCATGCTATGTGGACGAGTAGAGGACTGCCCTGAGAAGTATGGGGAGAAGAAAACCTATGACGAACACAACCTGACCCTGCATTATTACTGCCTGGTGAGTGCTCTGAGCATCAAGCCGTAAAGGAAGACGGCCCTTCTATTTTTTCAACATGTTTTAGGTTTTTTTTCTTTTGTTTTATTTCTCTCTTCAGACTTTTTGGCCAAAAAAACAGTTTTACACCCTTTTCACCTCAGTGGTTTTGCTGATGTGCGACCGATCCGGCAGGTGGCGCCGGATCTGCCGCCTAACGGCCGACTTGCAGCCTGGATCCGGCAAGCCCCATGCATTGTTTGAGGCTTGCGGTCCGGTGCGGTTCTGCCGGATGCGACAGATCCGACACTTGCGGCCGCGAAAAAAACCAGCTGCTTGCAGCTTTTCTTTTTAACGTGGCCGCAAGTGCCGGTTCCGGCGTAACCACACTTGCTGCATAGGTCCGCAAACCCCATAGAGAATGCATGGGGGCTTGCAAGATCCGGGCCGCTGGGCGGCAGATGCTTTAAATCTGTCGGATCTGCCGCGCATCAGTGAAAACGCTGATGTGAAAGGCCCCTTGAACAGTTAGTTATCTTCATAAAGTTGGCCTTTTCTGTTTTGACCTTTTAGTTATATCCACACGTTGCATGTTTGCACTATTTAAAAGTTGCTTTTTTATAGCACCAGCAAAAGCTATAATTTTTGAAATCTCATGCAAACACTGACCCCCCCCCCCATAACTGAATTGTATGACTTGTGTGATTCTGAAATCTGCAGCATGTCAAGTCTTTCAGCATTTTTGTGAGGAAGTGGTGCCGGAATGCTGATAAACTGCAAGCAAGCATTTGTGTTGGACTAAACTAACTTTATTCAACATGTACTGTAGATGAATGATACATAATCTACACCAAATAACTCGGCAAATGCTGTTTCTTTTTTCTAGCAGCTTCTTGACTGCTCAGAGCAGGATTTACTTGCAGCAAAAATGCAACATGCGAACACAGCTTAATCCTTGTGTAAGGGTCTGTGGTGTTTTTGTTGCGTTTTTTTCTGCACAGTTTTGTCAAAGAACCTAAAGAGTCTCCTGATCCCAGCAAAGAGAATAAGAATCCTTATGACTTCTGTCTAAAGAAATCTGCTCATCAGTCTTTAGTTCTTCTCAGTAAGGACCTCTTTGCTTTTACCAAGATAACCATTTCTTGAAGATGACAAAGTGTAGAGCTGTCCATTGTGTCGGTTTCGGCTGCACACACAGCTGAGGTCACTTTTTCAGGCTCAGGAAAGTCCAGCTCCCCTTTGTTTAGTCTGATTTATTTCTGGCTAAAATTGTCACAGCTACATGTCGCATAACGAGGATGTCTCCACTCGGACATTTATGGCAAATCCGAATGTTCCCCAATTAAGTGTGTCAGTCCAGAAAGCACAAGGGAATAGGTTAAACGTGCGTCAGATATTTTGCGACGTTCCGCTCCAAAGAATGAACTTGATGTGAATAATTTTTCTTCTAGCTGCTCTCCAGCGGTATCTGGCAAAGGGGTGAGGAAGATGAGGGTATATATGGATTCCTCATTGATGATATTAAGAGAGAAGTCGCCAGATCCAGAAAATTGGTAAGCGCAGATTAAATGTCATGCATGCACATATATTATTTTTATTGTAACATCAATTATTACTAACAATACTTCTCACAAGCTGATACTAGTTCATGGGCTGTTATTTCTACCAATAGCTAAAATGGAAGGTTCTGTACTTTGTGACTCCACCCATCCGTACTTCGGTGTCTATATCAGTCAGCTTCATAGAGAGATATGAAGCCCAGATGTATGTGCTTGACTGATACCCAATTCTTGGGAATCACAGCAGTTGAACTCTAAGAAATCAATAAGTTGTCCCTTATAATGTAAATTGGGTATAGCTTATCACAGTCTCAGCTTAAAGGTGTTGTCAACTACTTGGACAACCCCTTCTTATTCCCATGTATGCCCCCATAAAAATAAAAAAGCCTATACTCACCCCAATGCAGTTTTAGCAATGTCATAAGCCATCATTATGACACGTGAGTCCCACGACCAATCACCTCCGGTTTCTTCTCTTCCCCCCCCCCCCCCCCCCCAGCCCCTTCGGACACAGGAGCAAATAACAGTAGTCAGTGGCAGCCTCAGCGCGTGAGCCCTGTGACTTCTGACATCGCTATAACTGCACTGAAGATATAGGCCTTTGTTTTTTATCAGGGTGAACATGGGGAATGAGAAGGGGTCGTCCAATTAGTGGACAACCTCTTTCATTAATTTAGGTCCATAATTAATGTAAAAGCCCTGGCCGCTCTTCCCCCTGCAGCGGCCCGGTGCTAGTGGTGTCTGCTCTGGCTTGCTGCATGCAGACTAGCAATGACCTGTCTTGTCATCTGCAGCTTGAAACATTTCATTACAGCGGATGTCGCCCTTGATGTAATATTGACAACCTGCAGCAAAAGAGTGGCACTGATTGCCTGGTGTCTGCATGTGACACAAGTAACGTCACTGCCAGGAACAGGGAAGGTTACTTAATAGTGATCCTGACTTGATTACACTGGGGTTGTCCAGTAGTAGATAACCCCTTTAATTTATTACAAACTTTCAATTAGGCGAAGTAGAGAGAGAGAGGGGCTTCCTGAACTCCTCAGTCCTTACATACTACTGTTCACGGGTCATGGTGTAGTATTAACAACGTCTGACATGCCTCGAGTTAGAGATCAGTGAAATTACACCATTCATTTCTCACTAAGCTCTACCCAAATACTTAGTGTAACCGCCGTTTAAATTTTTATTTAATAATAATTATGTAGAGCAAGCGATTTTAATAAACTTTCAAATATACTTCATAAAAGAAATCTGGAAGAAAACCTTTCATAAACCTTCCACAAGATGTCCTCACTGGACTGTGAAGCTGACATATGTTCATTCTCAGTGAGATCCATCTTCAAGCTCCGCACACTGAATAGGGCTAAGTAACCATATAAAGGTGGAGGGGGCGGGATCCACACAGCGTTCTCAGCTGATCATTGTTTCAGATTACCTCAGGCAAAGGACTCTCCAGGCTGCCAGTGCAAAGCTGCTCTTCTGTTATCTCCTGCATTCACATCAATGCTTCATGTCATCAGTGAGGAGCTGTGTGAAGGCCATCATTAGTTAGCAGAGTGATCTGAATGGAGAGAGCTCACAGGAGCTGTTTGCTGACAGCTTTGAGAGTCCTTTGTATGAGGTAAACTGACTATACACTGATCTCCTGTACCCGGTCATGCTGTGTAGCCTCCACCCCCCACTCTTATATGTGAGATATAGAAACACCATAGGGGGGACATCTTCTAGAAGGTATATGAAAAGTTTTCTGCCAGATTTCACTTATGAAGTATGTTTGAAAGTTTTTTTTATAATCACTTATTCTACATTATTATTATTAAAGAAAAATTTAAATGCTGGTTAAACTTTAATTTCCATTTTGCTCCTTTTTCTTAGAAATGCCACTTTTGTAGAGCCCAAGGCGCATCCATCGGCTGTGTATATCCTCGTTGTAAACGTAGCTATCATTTTCCTTGTGGGACAGAAAAGCAGTGCATTTTCCAATTCATGGACACCTTCAGGTAATTTCTTGCTTTTTACAATTACTTCTTAAGATTAATTATCGCACTTACAAGTATCATCCCTGCACTGGCAATCTGTCATGTATAATTGACGTTGCCAGTGTAGGAGTGATGTTCAGCATAACCTCTTGTGCCTTTCTCGGCGTCTTAGAAGTGGATAAAGCGCGACTCAACAATCAGGTTAGGTGTTCTGAAGTAAAGTAGTAAGAACTTCAAAAACACATACATCGGCGCACAAGTAGAGGAAAATCCCAAAAGGATTTGCTTGATGCTGTAGCTTTTTATTGTGCATGCTTTAGGTAATAATCCAAAAGATCTCAGTTCCTAGAACTCTGAACAGTTGCTCATATTCAGTGATTATATCTAGAGGGTTGAGAATGCGCACATAGGGTCTTATCCTTTATAGGCAGGTAAATGTGAAAAATCAGATTTGCTCACCTGGTCAGGTTGTGTAGCACACAACCAGCGTAATCGCTCAAACAATGCAGCTGCTGCAGGGACTGTACTTCCACGAGGTGCGGTGCTGTGATCAGGTATTTTGGACGAAGTACCTTAATGTCCGCGCTGCTGCCAGAGAGGAAAATACACCAACGACACTGGGACGTCTGAGTACTGAGTACGTCTGAGTACTGGTAGTAGAGGTTTATTTCCAACGCGTTTCGGAGCCACGTACCGAGCTCCTTCCTCAGGGAACATGATGTTCCCTGAGGAAGGAGCTCGGTACGTGGCTCCGAAACGCGTTGGAAATAAACCTCTACTACCAGTACTCAGACGTCCCAGTGTCGTTGGTGTATTTTCCTCTCTGGCAGCAGCGCGGACATTAAGGTACTTCGTCCAAAATACCATATTCAGTGATTATCCCTCTAGACTCTATCTTTGAGGAAAGCTCCTTTGTGAGCCGAAACGTCGGGATTGAGTTCTCAGCGTCTTGTCACTAAAATGAATTTGATTAAGGGTGCTTTCACATCAGCGGTTTGTACCACTTGCAGCTGATCAGACAGTTTTGCTTGATCTGACGGTAGTCGGAACACTTGCAGGGGGACTGTGTTCAGCCTAATTCATTCCCTATGGAATTTGTGGACATGTGCGGCGCTTGCAGTTTTGCCGCGATCCAGACTATCCGGCGCTTACGGCAATGGGCAAAAAGTGTTTATCAACTCGCTGCAAGTGCCGCACTTGTCCACACTGCCTGATCTGCCACAAATGCCGAGAACAGCTGATGTGAAAGCTGCCTAATATTGCTGAACAAAATGATGTGGACTATTAGTAAGATACTGGATCTGAGGGTTTTCCAGATCAGATATTTGGGGGGGAAAAAAGTAAAATACCCCCAAAAGCAGCACTTTCACTGAGGATCCGGACAAGCAAAAAATTGATGATAAAAAATTCCACTGTATGCTTGTCTGAATCCTTAATAGTGCTCTTTTGGGGGGAATTTTTACTTTTGTTATCCTGGTCTATTGCCTGTGGTATTCCGGAGGAGGAATTTCATCATGGCCATCCCTGTCAGCTTCTCACCACTATTGAAATCGATTTGAATCATCACTGAGTATATTATAATCTCTTTATACACCATAAATAGGTGAGTGTATTTTGAACTGTTCCATAGTCACATCTCCCTCACTACACTTAAATCGGTGCCCTTTTGTCTCCATTTCTTCCTGTAGGGTCAGTTTTTTTTTTTTTTTTTTTTTTTTTCTCTTGGATCAGATGTTTGTCATGTAACTATTAGAAGGGTGAGAAATATGTGATCAGCTAGATCCACACCAGAAACCGAATTGGAGGTCTCAACCACCCTCCACCCTGCTTCCACCCCTTATCTCTGCAAGTAGTTTGAAATGGAGCCGTCAATTGATTCATACTGCCCATATCGTGGGCATGAATCATAGCCTGGATGTGCAACTACATGCACTGTTTTTATGTCAATTGTTTCAGTGTTTTAGAGGAAGCAAAGTTTGAAGATCTGGCTGGGGATCATTAAAATATACAAGACCTGGATGGCTTGTCCCTGCACCGCTTTTGTTGATTGACTGGTCTTCCCTGTCATGTCCCTGAACTGCTCCGTACATAGAGTGATGGCTGTAACAGCTCTGCAGTACATCAATATAGAGCTGGCTGTCAGTCAGTTCGAATGAGCACTTTTTTTTTTTTGTTTGTTTGTTTTTTTGAAATCGCTAGCAATTCATGGTGGTCATGTCTAATATTGGTGTGACCCCATGAATTTCGGGCTTGGGGCCGGCTGAGAATACAAAGCTGGCCCTAACCCCTTGGAGCGCTGCGGCATTGTAAGGGGTGTTAACTCAGGTCACTGAGGATAGCTCAGCTCATGCCACCTGAGCTGTCCACAGATGACCTGAGTTAACACCCCTTACAATGCCGCTGTGCTCCGACCTTGAGGGGATAATAAAGATACAGTCCCTAAATGTATTTTTTTTTTTTTTTCTTAATGAATTTTTCCCCAAAAAAAATTTGTGTCCAGCCAGGTACAGGAGGCAGGAGCAGACTGCCCCCAACCCCCAGGTGCCTATTTGTACCTGCCTGGAAACAGAAAAAGAAGAGCCTTTTTTTTTTTTCTTCTATTATTATTTCATGAATTTCATGAAATAATAGAAATTGCACAAAGCCCCACTCATATTTTTTTTTTTTTTTTTTTTTTTTTATGTCCAGCCAGGTATAACTAGGCAGCTGGGGGCTGGAATCCGCAGCGCAGGGAGGCCCAAGCTTTCTGGGCACCCCCCGCTGCGAATTGCAGCATGCAGCCACCCCAGAAGATGGCGCGTTCATTGAAGCGCCACCCTCTGGTGCTGTATCCAGTTCATCCAGGGCCCTGGTGCGGTGGCTCACTGGGTAATAATACAAAGCTCGCCCTAAGCCCGAAATTCATGGGGCCACATCACACCTGGCGATGTCGGCGACGGGCGGAGAGTGCGCACGTTTTTTGCGCCCTACCAGCATCGCCATCCCCCATTTACATGGGGTGACGCACCGGCGATCTGACAGGTGTCTCAAAACCCCAGCGGAGATGCAGTACAATGGGAGCCTATGGCTCCCATCGCCTGTGAGGTCGCCGTCGGCCGTTTACATGGGGCGATGTGTACACATCACAGCAGCGCTGTGAAACCAGGCGACCAGTCAAATGCGTCGCCCTCGCCTAAAATATCGCCACAGACGTCGCCAGGTGTCACGTGGCCCTTAGACTGCATCTTTATTATAAATCTTTTTTCCGTCTGACGTAGTCCAATCCAGGGTTGTTCTTTAGTTATACTCGTAACGAGTACCAAGTAACAGGACCTACTCATTACGAGTATAGCGAGTCCGAATATTTCAGTACTCGCTCATCCCTAGGTGTGGCACCACAGCCCTGCACTGAAACCCATCATTTTCATGCCATAAACTCCTTTTAGTTCCAATCTTTTATCATTACCCGATGTTCTTGTTTTCTGTGAAGATCATTTCCTATCAGTTATTTAATCTTTTGAAGGTCTTATTGCTGGGAGCATCGGCCAGTACAGAAAGCGCTCTCCACACACAGTAACGAGTCCTCTCTATGCACAATTTGCTTGGAGAATGTTGAGCATGTCCCTTCTTACCATGTCATACGAGGACCTTGTTGTAAGACATCCTGGTACCATAGAGACTGCCTACAGGTATTTTCATTCAGAGCCCTTTTATTTGATTTTTAAGTACTCCAAGTTTACCACGATTATTTGCCCACCTCCTCCATCTGTCTTCTCTCCCTCTTCCACGTTCTTTGTTTTTTTCTTATTTCAGCACCAGGCTCTGAGCGCTGGATTATTTTTCTTCCGATGTACAGTGTGCAATAATAGAGACAAGTTCCAGAATGAGATGCTACACATGGGAATCCATATTCCAGAGAGGTATGTGGTTATTGCTTTTTGTTTTAGATTATATTTGATTGTATCCAGACATTTTTATGTAGTCAGTATGAACGGAAGACTGTTATTCATTAAGTTGTCAGACTATTGCAAACCAGAGGGAGCGTCCCCGACACGCTTGAACCCGACATTCAAAGCTTGGATATTTAAAGGGACACGATCATAAGAGAAAAAGCTATTGTTTAAATCAGGTTTGCATGTATATTATTTTTTTCCTCTTATATCACAATCTTTATTTAAAAAAATAGTAATCTTGCTGTTTTCTCATTGGCCAGTAGGACTTTTTTTAGACTCCCGCTTTCTGTTCTTTTAGGAGGAATTTTCAGCAGGATCCTTCTGTTCCTCAGTCAAATTGGTTCAGAGATGAAAACAGATGAACTCTACTAAGGCCGGTTTTACATTGTGGGTCAGATCCGATCTGAGGCTGTCAGGATGAAACTGACAGCCCCGGATTGGATCAGCACACAGAACCGGAGGGCTAATATGCCCGCCAGTCTGGTGTGCACCCGGACGCAGCTGCCGCTGCTGATGAATTAGGGCCAGGGAGCTAGCCGTGGTCCTGAAACAACTGCAGCCGCAGGAGTCCGGTTCCCGGATCCTCCCGAACCGGTGCAATCCGGCCCCATAGGCTCCCATGTTAGGGAGCGCCGGATTGCCCCGGATCCGGGAGAATCCGGGAATTGGCAATTAGAGGAGACATTCTCCTCTCGGGCACAATAACGCTGCAAGCAGCATTGTTGTGTCCGTGAGAGAATTCTGAATTCTCCCTGATTGTCCCAGACAGATAGAAACCGGATGGCAGAGAGCTGTCATCTGGCTTCTATTCGGCCTCATAGTATACTATGGGGCCAAAATCTGGTCTAGGGCTGCCCGCTTTACACGGACAGCCACGGATCGGAACAAACCCGCAATGTGAAACTGGCCTAACTTTATGGTGCGGAGTACCAATTTGATGCTTAAATTTGCTGATTAGCCAAGTTTCAAGATTCAGAGGAGGTTGCAGTTACTTACGACACCTTTCATGCCGGCGTATAGAAAGTGTCTTTATTATTTCATCTTCATGATTGTATTAGTAGCTAGTCTATTGAGCCTTCAGCATTTGATCAATCAAACGCCAACTCTGCTCAGATTTCGTAATCCTAATTACAGTTGCATCACCTACTTTTATAAATACCGGAAGGTACACAGCAGGGCTGTGGAATTGGTAAGCCACATTACCAACTCCAACTCAGACTCCTGAATTTCCATGGCTGGCTCAGACTCTTTTGACTCTGACTTCTTTATTCATGGCTCATTTTTAAGTGATAAATTTATTGTAGGTAACATCAGGCTTTAATCATTATAATGACATAATCAAGATATTTAGATATAAGTTGATAATTCATAATAATATTCAGCACATTCTGCATTGAACTACTATACCCAATTTATATATTTTAGGAGTCTGAGTCAGACCATTTTCTACTGTTTCCGACTTCACCAAAATGGGCTCCAGCTCCACGACTCTGACTCAACAGCCCTGGTACACCGTTTTAGGATTTCTTAGTTTCTTAGCATATTGACATTTTTCTGGGCATTTTTTTTTTCTTTCAGATTTGCCTCTTTCTTGCATTAAAAAAGCAGATATTTTTTGCTATATATGCACAGAAGACACTTTAGCATGACAACGGTGAAATTGACTACCATGAAAGGAAAGCCTACAACCTGTATTTTGGCTGCAGAATATAAGATCAGGAAAGAACTTGTGCTGCACATGTATTGCAGCATATGTGTAGAGCCCATCTTACCCAGTGGTTCTATGGAAAAAGGCAGTCACAATGATATGAAGAGAAGCAACCGATCACACTACAAATTGTTATGGCTGCATTGTGGCACCCATTAGAAAAGGAGGTTCATGGAAGAAGTGGACTTTACAGTAACTTAACATTCCATCTGCAATCCGCCAAGTACCACATACAGAAGATCTGCTGGATCCAAAAGCTCCAGAAACCTTTTCAGTCAAGTCAAGTGAACAGGGAGCTTGGTGTCATGACGCATCCTTCTCTCATGACCCAGACTTTGCCTGCAACCTCAACTGAACCTCATAAATAGTGATGAGTGAGTAGTAAGATATTTGGGTTCGAACAGCTCTAACCGAATATTTTTAAATGTTTCAGTATTTGAATCCAAGTGAGGTTCCCATTGACTTGCATTGGACAAGTAATGAGTGATGAAACCGTTCAAAGTATTCAGTTAGAGCTATCCGACCCTGAGTGTCTTGCTACTTTCTCATCACTAATTAGAACTCAAAGTTAACTGAGCCATACTGTTAAAGATTTGAATCTGCCCTAAAGCGAGGCTGGCCTCTTAAGTTCACAGCGAGGCTGGCCTCTTGGGTTTGCTGCGACAGCAGTGGAATCTCCTAGCAGGTGATGTTCGGATTTCTTTCTTCCACAACCGTGATGAACATCTTGTCCTAAACGTCTTTATGGAGGGGTGATCTTGTGGCATGGATCAACATCGAAAGTTTAATGGAAGCACTGAAGATAAGTCGTCATCCAGAGGAATAGAGACTCTTCGAGTCTTCCAAAACAAGTCTAAAGAGGTATCTTGCTCCATAATACCTACATCAATTTTACTTGGTTCTGCAGTTGAAGTCCTTTATATATAACCCATTCATGCCTTCCTTGAAGCTAACTCTGTCAAACTTCACCAAACCCAGAAGCACTACAATGAATGGCTGGTGATTCATGCAGCTTTTATCTATCACTGATTTCTTCAAGATGGCTGGACCATCATTGTAGATTGTAAGCTCTTATGAGCAGGGTCATCTTTATTTTTGCATAATTATTGTATTTTTTTTTTTTTTTATAACTGTGTATGAACATCTGAATTGTTAAGCACTGCGTAATATGTTTGTGCTATATCAATAAAGATTGTAATTAAAGAAATCTCTGACAACATGAAACAGCCATTGAAGTGCCTGAACTATGACGAACATTTGTGGCCCCTCTGGTGACTTCAAGGTCATTGCCCTCTTACTTGGTCTCTAGGGTGGATATACAAAGTACTGCTGCTTTCTGTGCGAGTGGGATAATCGTCCAAAAGAATATTGCCTTTCCGACATTCACTTCGGCCAGGGAGCAAAGGTGTTCTGCATCCGGCACTTGTTGATCCGCAGAAGATTTTGTTACCGTTATTGCATATAAAGTTAGGCCTCACGAAGAAATTTGTAAAGACAATGGATCTCGGATATATTTCTGAGGTTGAGTGAAGCAAAGGTAAAGGAAGGAATTATACATTTATTCAAGATGAAGCGTTTCTCCATTTCTTGCAGAGCAAGGAAAAGGCTGCATCGGTTTCATTTGCATTAGTGTTAACTAATTTTTGGGGAAACTCGATCGGATAACTGAAGAGTTGGTGGAAAATCTCCTCAAAACATGCAAGAATCTTGGCTGTGACATGTCCTTAAAGAATAATTTCTTTCACATCTAGACTTTATTCCACCAAACTGCAGAGCAGCTAGCACCGAGCACAGTGAGGGATATCACCAAGATATTGCGGCTATGGAATAGAGATATCAAGGGAAATGGGATCCATCAACAGTTGGAAGAGATGATCTGATGCAGGACAAGAGACGAGCAAAAATGAGCAAATGCTTTAACTGTTTATTATTCACAAGTGTTTAGACTTGTTTTAGTAATTCGAATTGTTGCAACCTTTCCTCTAAATATATTTGCAAAAGTAATAATATTTCAATGTACTGAAACGAGTATGTTTGTCACAGAAACGAGACAACTAAAACTTTTCATTGTCAGGTTATATAATTCAGGTCAAAATCATTAAGAAATGGCTCCATTCATAACGGAACCTGACAACTTTTGAAAAAGGAGGCAGGATTATAATGATAGCACAGCTGATTAGACCAGAGTATAACAAAGATGTGCATCTGCTTTTTAGTATTTATAGTCTCTGAGGTCATTTCTAAGTACTTCCTTTTACACAAGGAGAGCAGCATTTGGGGCTATGTCCTTATTTTGCGCTTCCTAAAAAGTAAAAAGTATTTACAGCTCATTTCACAGCATCCTCCAATCGCAATAGGGGATGTCACAGCTGCACCTAGTTTCCTTATGATATTTGCACAGGCTTAGGCTGCTTTCACACTGCGTTTTTGTGCTGTCCGAGGGGATCAGACTTTTTGCTGCTCCCCTCGGACAGCATCGGATCCAAACTGATGACTGCAATCGGATGCCAAATAGGCATCCGACACGATATTTTGCAGCATCAGCTGGATCCTGTCCCTGCTCCTCCTGTCATCTCGTCCCCCTTCTCTCTCCCTCCTGTCACCTTTGTCCCCCTGTGTCTCCCCTCTTGTCCCCCTCTGTCTCCCCTCTTTGTCCCCCTGTGTCTCCCCTGTGTCTCCCCTCTTTGTCCCCCTGTGTCTCCCCTCTTTGTCCCCCTGTGTCTCCCCTCTTTGTCCCCCTCTGTCTCCCCTGTGTCTCCCCTCTTTGTCCCCCTCTGTCTCCCCTGTGTCTCCCCTCTTTGTCCCCCTGTGTCTCCCCTGTGTCTCCCCTCTTTGTCCCCGTGTCTCCCCTGTGTCTCCCCTCTTTGTCCCCTTGTGTCTCCCCTGTGTCTCCCCTCTTTGTCCCCCTCTGTCTCCCCTGTGTCTCCCCTCTTTGTCCCCTGTGTCTCCCCTGTGTCTCCCCTCTTTGTCCCCGTGTCTCCCCTGTGTCTCCCCTCTTTGTCCCCTTGTGTCTCCCCTGTGTCTCCCCTCTTTGTCCCCCTCTGTCTCCCCTGTGTCTCCCCTCTTTGTCCCCCTGTGTCTCCCCTGTGTCTCCCCTCTTTGTCCCCCTGTGTCTCCCCTGTGTCTCCCCTCTTTGTCCCCGTGTCTCCCCTGTGTCTCCCCTCTTTGTCCCCTTGTGTCTCCCCTGTGTCTCCCCTCTTTGTCCCCCTCTGTCTCCCCCCTCTTTGCTCCCCTGTTTGCAGACCTTAAAAAAGAAAAAAAACTTGATTCTCACCTCTCCGCGACACCCGCGGCGCTTCCAGCTCTCTTCTTCTGATCAACAGGACCTGGCGTGATGTCAGTCACATGACCGGTTACCGCGGTAACCGGCCATGTGACTCAACTGTGACGTCAGGCCAGGTCCTAGAGGCACAGAGCGCAGGAGGCAGCGCTGGATCGTGGAGAGGTGAGAATGAAGTTTTTTTTATTTTTAACCCTTTATTTTCAGGAGATGTCACTTCTGCAATGTATGACTATACATTGCAGAAGTGATATTACATGGCACAGAGCGGTGTTAGTGTACTGAGCATGCTCAGTACACTAACATCGGGTCCGAGGAACGCTCAGCTGTTTCCTCGGATCCTCGCTCCATAGGCCCCATGTTATTTGGCGCGGATCATGTCGGATCCAATTCGGTCCGATCTGACCCGCTGTGCCAAAAATCGCAGCAGGCTGCGATTTTGGGCACAGCAAAAAAACGGCCAGGATCGCATCCGACAAAAATCGGATGCCAATAAGGCCAAATCCGATGTGATCCGTGCCCATAGGATAACATGGGGCCAAAATCTGATCCGTGGCTGTCAGTTTTACAACGGACAGCCACGGATCACAAAAAAACGCAGTGTGAAAGCACCCTTAGTAGACTATTCAATACAAAATATAGCCACAATGGTCAAACCCTGACCCTATGTACACGTTATTTCTTGAAACCGTTACAGCCAAAGCAAAAGCACCAGTGGCCAGTGTGAAAACTGTGAAATTCATATTTTAATCCTACTAATATTAAAAAATGCCTTTTTTTTTTTTTTAATTGTTTTTAATATACTAATTGTGATAGGGTAAAAAATACTTTTAACATAGACAACTGTTTTAACCAGTCAGGGATCTTCATCATAAGGGAGATATAGACCTGTGTTTTCACGGACCTGCGCTGCTCGACATAGGAGACGGTCAACAAGAGTAGTTGGTCATAAGTGGCTATTTATTGCAGGGATCATCATCAGGCTTATTTACTACGACGTGAAAGATGAGCGTTCTCTACTAATTCCGTATGTGATTTATAATTAATTAAATCTTCATGGTGATAACTCTCCACGTGGTTATAACCCTTGTGTTATAGAACGCCTAGTTCTAAAAAGTCACGAGTCCATGTTAAGGTGCAGATCCCAGTTACAGGTAATGACATCTGACTGCAGAGGAATTGGTGGATTTTCCCATTTCTTCCGTCTTATTACTACAATTGTGATCACACAAAATCAAATTTGACAAGAATGCAAGACTGCAAATACAACCAGGATCAATTATAACTGGTCAGCAATGATGAGACCTGTACAATTAAGGGCCCTTTCACATCAGCGTTTTTTGAAATTCGCGGCAGATGCGGTGAAAAAAACGCACCTGCCGCGATTACCGCATACCGGCTGCACTTGCGGCGCGGTTGCGGTAAACGCCATACTATGTATAGGCGGACGTGCGGCAAGTGCGGTTTTGGCACTTGCGGCAGGTGCGGCCGCGAAAAAAAATGCTGTCAGCCGCGTTTTTTTTTCGCTGCCGCAAGTGCCAAAACCGCACTTGCAGCACCTGCCGCAAGTCCGCCTATACATAGTATGGCGTTTACCGCAACCGCGCCGCAAGTGCAGCCGGTATGCGGCAGATGCTGTTTTTTTCACCGCATCTGCCGCAAATTTCAAAAAACGCTGATGTGAAAGGGCCCTTGCTCAAATAGATGACACTAGAGATGCTGTCATTAATGAATTTGAAAGGGAGAAGGATATAATATGTGGTTATCTGGCCGACAGTACCAACATCTCGCTCTGCGCCAGCGTGAGGTAGCTGAAGGCATCAAGGAGGCGGCGAGGAGAGAGGAACAGAAATGCAGGGGGCGGGAATAGCCCCCAGGAAGGAGAGGAGTCCTGGAGCTGGAAATGCGAGCCTGCCATTTTACTACACGTTTTCAGAAGGCTGTATTTAGGGGTACAAACATCACACACACACACACGGGGAACCCTTGCCTGAATGCAGCATATGTGCTGCATTTAGATTGATATCCTTGGGGGGAGGGGGGAACATGTCCTTTTAAATCCTAAAGGAATCCCATTGTCTATGTGCCCCGGTGCTCCCCCAGATAACCACATATTATATCCTTCTCACTTTCAAATTCATTAATGACAGCATCTCTAGTGTCATCTATTTGAGTTAATTGTACAGGTCTCATCATTGCTGACCAGTTATAATTGATCCTGGTTGTATTTGCAGTCTTGCATTCTCGACAAATTTGATTTTGTGTGATCACAATTGTAGGAATAAGACGGAAGAAATGGGAAAATCCACCAATTCCTCTGCAGTCAGATGTCATTACCTGTAACTGGGATCTGCACTTTAACATGGACTCGTGACTCTTTAGAACTAGGCGTTCTATAACACAAGGGTTACAACCACGTGGAGAGTTATCACCATGTAGATTTAATTCATTATAAATCACATACGGAATTAGTAGAGAACGCTCATCTTTCACGTCGTAGTAAATAAGCCTGATGATGATCCCTGCAATAAATAGCCACTTATGACCAACTACTCTTGTCGACCGTCTCCTATGTCGAGCAGCGCGGGTCCGTGAAAACACAGGTCTATATCTCCCTTATGATGAAGATCCCTGACTGGTTAAAACAGTTGTCTATGTTAAAAGTGTTCTTTACCCTATCACAATTAGTATATTAAAAACAATTAATTTAAAAAAAAAAAAAAAAAAGGCATTTTCTGGTCGTCATAATGGGAGACCCAGACAATGGGGTTTAGGGCTCTGCCCTCCGGAGGTCACACTAGGTACTACAAGTTTGTAGACACCGCCTCCTCCGCTTATAAACCCCCACCGTAGGAGACATCCTCAGTTTTAAACTTAGTGTGCTCGGAGGATCACGCTTTGCTTGCACTTCACTGCATTCTCACAGCTTACGTGATGGCGTATGAAGACAAGGTAAAATGGTCCCGCTCGGGACCCCCGACAGCCTCCCCGCTCACCCTCTGCGGAACACGCTGGTGGAGGTACCGGAGGGCTTTTAGCCTGGACACTTCAGTGTTCTCCCGGTACGCTGTCGCGCTCTTTCCTTTCCATCCCTCCATGGAGGCTCTGGTAAGGGGGAGCCTGGAGCCTTGCACAGCTCCGCTCCGTCCGAGGCCTCCCTAAATGGTGCTTACAGACCGGACGGAGCCAGCCCAGTCCGAGGCCTCCCTAAATGGTGCTTACACTCCGGACTGGTGCTGTACCCCCGTCCGAGGCCTCCCTAAAGGTGCTTACAGACCGGACCGGCACTGAGGCACCTGGTGTGTCTCCTGTGTGCCTGGGGGTAGTGTCTGTCACTGTGGTGTCATGACACTCAGACCGCGCGGTTACCCTCGGGTCCGCGGTTCTGGCGGTGACCCTGTGCTGGGGTCTCCCTGGCTGACCGCCCTGTGGCTCACAGGGGCTGAGGCTGTAGACTGCGGGTGTTTTGTGTGTACATGCAGTCTGAGTGTGTGTGTGGTGATATTCACACTCTTTTCCCGCGCTGCGGGCTCCGGCACCTCCATTGCTGAGGCAGCCTGGAGGAGGAGGAGGCAGCCCTTGTGGTGACATCACCGCTGGGCGTGTTGTGTGTTCTTCCCGCGTGTTCCAGGCTCCGCCCACATCTTCACTGTCGGCGGCCATCTTCTCCCTCACTTCCCGGCTGGGATCTGACGGCAGCGCGTGTCTGCACTTACAAGGGAGACCGGAACTCGCGGAGGTCACACACACACACCGCTTCCTCCTACCGCTTTACTGCGGTCGGTAAGCCACCGGGATTCCCGGTTTGTTTGTGAACTTTGGCTTATATTCCCCTCACTGTGGAGATGTCCTCAGTTGGGAAGCATGCTGCTAAGGCGGCGGTGGTCTCCATTGCCTGTATTACATGCAACGGGACACTGGTGGAGGGGTCCTGCAATAACTGCGGACGCCCAGAGGCCCGGTCTGCTACTACTGAGTCTGCAAATCCGGGATTATACCCTGAGGTTCAGGTGATCCCAGGGCCATGGGAAACGCAGAATAAGATCAATGAATCTCTGCTGTCCCAGATGTCCTCCAGGTCGCAAACCCTGGAGGCACTACATAGGAGACTGGAGAACCCAGCTACTCCTCCTAGTTACCCCCGGGTGTCTCTTACTTCTGCTGTAAGACCCCCTAAGCGAGCTCGTGAGGCTTCTCCTGAGCTCCAGACTCTCTCTGAGGAGGAGCGTTCCTCTGATGGTGAGGAAGATGATGGGGGTTCTACTCTCGGGTCTATGTCTGAACCTCCAGATGGGGTGGAGGATCTGGTGTCCTCCATCAATGAGACATTGCGTCTTGTCACTCCTCCTGAGGAGGTGACTGTACACCCCAAGGAGGTCTATCAATGGCTGCGGCCAGAGGCTAGACCAAGTGGCTCCTTCATGGACCACACTAATTTCGGAAGGGTGATTAAAGCTCCCAGGTTGCATCCTGGGCGGCGTTATGTCCGTAAAACTAAGGACAATCGCTTTCCCTTTCCTCAGGAGGCGCTCCAGGAATGGTCGCAGTCTCCCAAGGTGGATGCTTCCATGACTAGGATTGCTGCGCGCTCCTTGTTTTCTGCCTCTGATAGCTCCTCATTGAAGGATGCTACTGATAGACAGGTCGAGCAACTCGCCAAGTCTTCCTATGAGGCTGTGGGGTCTTCGTTTGCCCCTAATTTTGCCGCAGTCTGGACCCTACAAGCGATCACTATCTGTTTGGATGGTATCACTGATCTAGCTAGGTCCAGTCCAGAGGTCCTGGCGCTCACTGAGAGAGCAAGGGCCTATGCGGACTATGCCAGGACGGCATCTTTGGAAACTGCCACTCGCTCTGCTGTGGCCTCGGCCAATGCAATTGCGATCCGCAGGCTGTTGTGGCTGCGTCTTTGGGACTCAGATGCCACATCTAAGAAGATTTTACAAAATCTTCCGTTCGCTGGTGACAGGCTTTTTGGCACCGAACTGGACAAATTGATAAAGGATTCTGCTGAGTCTAAGATCCCGCAGAATAAGCCTAAGCCACGGTACACCGTGAAAAGGAACCCTAAGCAGTGGTCCTTTCGCTCCGGTTCACAGTCATCAACGACGTCCACTCGCTCAGACCGAGGGGGCAAGCCTGCTACTCAGTGGCGTTCCAAGAGTCGTCAGAAGAAGCCGGCGGGGGCAGCGGCTGCCACCCCCAAGCCCGCCTCGACATGACTCGCTCTCTCATCCTGCCTCCCCACAGGGGGGGGCTGCCTGTCTTGCTTTCAGGACAAGTGGCTTCTTCACATTCAAGATCAGTGGGTTCGAGACGTGATCTCGCGAGGGTACAGGATAGAGCTTACGTCAAAACCGATGTCCCGATTCCATCGGTCGATTCCATCTCCAGAAAAGGCTCAGGCTTTTCACCTGGTGTTGGAGGGGCTCCGCAGAGACGGAGTGGTGATCCCTGTGCCCACGGAAGAGAGGTTCAGGGGTTTTTACTCCAACCTCTTTATTGTCCCAAAGAAGGACGGCTCCTTTCGCCCGGTTTTGGACCTCAAGTTGTTCAACCGTCACGTGTTGGTTCGGAAGTTCCGCATGGAATCCCTGCGCTCAGTGATCGCGGCTGTGTCACAGGGAGACTTCCTAGCGTCCATCGATATCAGGGACGCTTACCTTCACGTTCCCATTGCACCAGCTCATCAGCGCTGGTTGAGATTCGCAGTGGGGGAAGAGCACTTCCAATTTGTGGCACTGCCATTCGGGCTAGCCTCGGCACCACGGGTGTTCACAAAGGTGATGGCCTCCATGATGGCTCTCCTGCATGCGCAGGGACACGCCGTCATACCCTATTTGGACGACCTGTTGGTCAGGGCGCCATCGGAAGACCTTTGTCGGGTGAGCCTGGAGGTGACCATGAAGTCTCTGGAACGGTTCGGGTGGCTTATCAACATTCAAAAGTCGACCCTGGTTCCGACCCAGTCATTGACATATCTGGGCATGGACTTCCACACGGACTCGGCCCTGGTGTCCCTACCTCAAGCCAAGCAGCTTGCGATCCAATCAGGAGTGCAGAATGTCCTCCTGTCGCCACAGTTATCCCTACGGGTATTGATGAGACTGGTGGGTCGCATGGTAGCGGCGATAGAGGCGGTGCCGTTCGCACAGTTTCGCCTCCGTCCTCTCCAGCTGGAGATTCTTCGCAGATGGGACAAGAGGACGATCTCTCTGAATCGGCTGGTGACGCTGTCACAACCAACCAGGGACTCTCTACAGTGGTGGCTCCAGCCACATCACCTGTCACGGGGCCGGTCCTTCCTAAAACCGTCATGGTTAGTGGTGACCACAGACGCCAGTCTGAAGGGCTGGGCGCGCGTGTTCTTACACCACAGGGCTCAAGGCCTCTGGACTCAGTCGGAGTCGGCGTTGCAGATCAACGTGCTGGAGATCAAGGCGGTTTTTCTGGCGCTACTGGCGTTTCAGAAATTCCTGTCAGGACAACCCATTCGGGTACAGTCCGACAATGCGACGGCCGTCGCCTACATAAATCATCAGGGAGGGACCAGAAGTGCTCAGGCCCTCGCCGAAGTCCACCGCATTCTACTCTGGGTGGAGGAAAACGGCTGCCTGATCTCCGCAGTTCACATCCCAGGGGTCGAGAACTGGGAGGCCGACTATCTGAGCCGACAGGGGATGGACGCCGGAGAGTGGTCCCTACATCCAGACGTCTTCCGGGACATCTGCAGCAGATGGGGCACTCCGGACGTGGATCTGATGGCCTCACGGCTGAATCATCAGGTGCCCCAATACATGGCGAGATCTTGGGATCCCCAGTCTCTGGGGGCGGATGCCCTGATCCTGAGCTGGTCCAGCTTTCAGCGGCCATATGTGTTTCCGCCTCTGGCTCTGATTCCCAAGGTCCTGTGGAAGATCAGGACAGAATGCAGAGTGGCCATTCTAGTGGCTCCAGATTGGCCCAGGAGGTCTTGGTACCCGGACCTGTGGCAACTGTCAGGCGGACACCGGTGGGCTCTTCCAGAACGCGCAGATCTACTCGCGCAAGGCCCGTTCTTCCATCTCAATTCCAGGGCCCTCAGATTGACTGCATGGCTCTTGAGGCCTGGCTGCTAACATCCAGAGGTTTCTCCCCTACAGTGGTTGCCACTATGAATCGGGCGAGGAAACCTGTTTCCAGGAAGATATACCACAGAACGTGGAAAATCTTTTTTACCTGGTGTGCCTCTGGTGGCCGCTCACCGTGGCCTTTGTCTATCCCGACATTGTTGGCCTTCCTACAGTCGGGGTTGGAGTTGGGATTATCCCTTGGCTCTCTGAAAGGTCAAGTATCAGCACTTTCAGTGCTGTTTGACAGGCGCTTGGCGCTCCTCCCGAAGGTACGTCAATTTCTGCAGGGGGTGTCTCGGGTGGTTCCGCCCTATAGACGACCTCTGGATCCTTGGGACCTCAACATGGTCCTGGCGACACTGCAGAAACCGCCGTTTGAGCCACTGAGAGAAGTCTCTCTCTCTCGTCTGTCCCAGAAGGTGGTCTTTCTGGTGGCGATTACGTCTCTGAGACGGGTCTCAGAATTGGCTGCACTTTCGTGCAAGTCTCCTTTTCTGGTGGTTCACCAAGACAAGGTGGTGTTGCGCCCACGGCCTGAATTTCTGCCGAAGGTGGTTTCAACGTTTCACCTAAACCAGGAGATTGTTCTCCCATCATTTTGCCCCGCTCCCGTTCATCAGGTTGAGCGCGACCTCCATACTCTGGATCTCGTGAGAGCTGTACGCATTTATGTGTCCAGGACCGCCTCCTTTAGGAGTTCGGATTCTTTATTTGTCCTCACGATGGGTCGCTGTAAAGGGGCCGCGGCTTCGAAGTCGACCTTGGCCAGATGGATCAAGGCTCCCATTCAGGAGGCATACCGGTCTTCTGGTTTGCCTCTCCCGGTGGGTTTGAAGGCACACTCTACGAGAGCTGTAGGTGCCTCCTGGGCCTTGCGACATCGAGCTTCTGCTCTACAGGTGTGTCAGGCGGCCACTTGGTCCAGCCTGCACACTTTCTCTAAGCACTATATGGTGCATGCCCATACCTCTGCGGATGCGAGTTTGGGCAGGCGGGTTCTCCAGGCGGCGGTTGCCCACCTTTAGAGGGAACCATGTGTTATCCGTCTTGTTGAGGAACTCTTCCCGCCCTGGGGTATTGCTTTAGGACATCCCCATTGTCTGGGTCTCCCATTATGACGACCAGAAAAAAGAGAATTTTGTTTACGTACCGTAAATTCTTTTTTCTTTAGTCATCAATGGGAGACCCAGCACCCACCCAGTTGTTCCGTTGCATATTTTGCACTTGTTCTGTTCTCTGTTGAGACAGTGTTTGCCGGGTTGTTGAACCGTCTGTGCACGGCATTCTTCCCGATGTTTCGGGTGTGGTTTAATTTCTCCTCGCAGCTTATGGACTAAACTGAGGATGTCTCCTACGGTGGGGGTTTATAAGCGGAGGAGGCGGTGTCTACAAACTTGTAGTACCTAGTGTGACCTCCGGAGGGCAGAGCCCTAAACCCCATTGTCTGGGTCTCCCATTGATGACTAAAGAAAAAAGAATTTACGGTACGTAAACAAAATTCTCTTTTTTTTAATATTAGTAGGATTTAAAATATGAATTTCACAGTTTTCACACTGGCCACTGGTGCTTTGGCTATAACGGTTTCAAGAAATAACGTGTATATAGGGTCACGTAAATTAACATAATGCACTACATAAAAATAGAAATAAATATCTGACCAAGAGAAAGTGATAGAATTCATCTACATAAACATTCACATATGTCTGCTATGCTCTTAGCCACATCTGGACCAAAATTCAAGTTTGGATCACCATGGGATCAACTATTATAGCGTCAATGGGTCTTTCCATATCAAATAATTTAAATATGAATATTTTTTTTTTCCCTGACATCTTTAGATTTTTTTTCTATATAAATTACAACTTAAGTTAATTACAAATTAAAAGTTTTGATTTTTTTTTTTCTTCATCAGTTAATTTTTTTTAGAGATTTTGAAAGTTTTAAAAGCGTGAATTTTTGCCTGGTATGGCTTTACATTTTCTATCATATTAGATACAATCCGATATTAACTCGTGTGGAGCCGAACACAATGGACAGGCCATACATACTCTGACACAAGAGGAAATGGCTGTTGCTAGTAAGCGCTTATGGACAAGATTACATTTCACCCACTAGAAGGGACTAATTGATGATAAAAGGGCACTGTAAAAACATACTATTGTTTGATGTAAAGCCATAATTAAGGCCAAAATTCACGCTTTTTCAAAACTTTAAAAATTTGTAAACTGATGAAGAAAAAAATTAAAAACTTTTATTTTGGAATTAAAGTTGTACTTCATACAGAAAAATAATTAAATCTAAAGACGTCAGGTAAAAAAAAAATTAATATTTAGGTCACTTGATATGTAATGACCCAATGGCGCTATAATAGTTTAAATATTAAATTTTCCCTATATACAGTAGGAGCTCTCATGGTTTCCTGTATATATTATGAGCCCCCACATGGCCAAACTAGTGTGAGGCGATCCATAGCCCTTCAATATGCAGTGTCAGTCCCCAGGGAAGCGTCACCGTGATGAAACCGCTATAACAGTGGCGATGCGCGTCGGATCCAGGGCCCCTGCTTTGCTATAGCGATCCCAGCAGTATTACCCTTGGTATTTACCCTCCTGTTCCACCTGCTTATTGGTCTCTCTTCGGCTGCCTTCACACTTGCAGATGGATCTGCAGCGTTTTGCAGATGCATCTGCAAGTGTGAGCATGCTGACCGCGGCCCCTATGTTTATAATAGGGCGCACCGGGTCTGAACGCTCTCATTCATTCCTATATGTGTACTGTCAGCAGGCGTATGCCTGCTGACAGATCACACACTCCCGCCCGCAGCATGGACGCTACATCTCGCGTCCACAGTGCGGGCGGGAGAGTGTGATCTGTAAGCAGGCATACGCCTGCTGACAGTACACATATAGGAATGAATGAGAGCGTTCAGACCCGGTGCGCCCTATTATAAACATAGGGGCCGCGGTCAGCATGCTCACACTTGCAGATGCATCTGCAAAACGCTGCAGATCCATCTGCAAGTGTGAAGCCAGCCTTCCTTCCCCTCTTGTTATGGGGCTTTTCCAACTGCATCCCTGACCTTCTGTGGGGTGAGATTGATTGCATTGTGTCCACCAGCGGGCAGGTATTTGCACTTCATTTGGGACTGCTCACAGCTCCTGTACATGCCTTTTGTATTGTTTGCTTTTTGTGATTAGAGATTATAAAAGTGGTGGGGGTTTATTATTGATAGCCTTCATGACATCAGAATATTGAAGTAACTCCAGTATTTTGCACTTACAGTTGGTCCTCTTTAGACACTGTTCAGTGCTTGCAGCACCCTTGACTCTGCCATTTCTGTATTTGTTATTTGCATCTACTGGTTTGGGTGTGTTTTTTTTTTTTTTTGTATGCACAACTGCAGGGGCCCTGCCCCTACTCATGGGCTATGTGGTTTTGCATTTTTTGCACTGTTTTTTAATTGGTTTTAATCTTCTTCCTCTTCATGGATTTTGTTAGTGGACATACACACACTCACTCAACTTTTATTCACAGTGTGCAGAATTATTAGGCAAATGAGTATTTTGATCACATGATACTTTTTATACATGTTGTCCTACTGTCACGGGTGTGACAGGAGGCACGGATAAGACTGTAGAGGTCACTCGCAGAAGGTCCCAGCATTTGGCCAAACAGTCCACTTCCTAAAGAAAAATGTCTGTCGCTTTAAAAGACATTTCCCTTTTTAGTTAAAGCTGGAGGTCACTAGGACCCAGCTGATTCCTTACCTTGGAACTGCCTATATATTTCCCTTGACTCCCAGAATACACTGCTGGTGATAGCCTCAGGTGTTCCTGATTGATTCTTGGATCAAAGCAGTGTTTCTTGGAGCCTGCTGGCTTGCTGCTTGGATCTGCTAAAGCTAAGTGTATCTCTTCCCACTTTGTATGTTTTCCTTGTGTGTTTTCTAGTTGCTAGCCAGGTTGACTAGTGTTCACCCGCTTTGAGCCCTGTGAAGTGGTAGTCCAGGGACAGTCAGGGAATAGGTATCCTGGCGGCGACAGTTACGGAAACTATATAGGGACGTTGGGTGAGCCAGGTGTCAACGCTAGTTGTTCTAGGGGTCCCCATCCCCCCCTTTTTGCCCTTAGCATCAGGGACTCTTTTCCCTTCCCCTGTCATCCAGCGCTGGGTGTCTTCCTACACCCAGTGTGACACCTACTCCAGGCTGTATAGGCTTGAGAGCCAACTATCAATTAAGTAAATCAGGTGATCTGCATCTCTGTAATGAGGAGGGGTGTGGTGTAATGACATCAACACCCTATATAAGGTGTGCTTAATTATTAGGCAAATGCCATTCCTTAGACAAAATGAGTCAGAAGAGAGATTTGACAGGCTCTGAATAATCCAAAATTGTGAGATGTCTTGCAGAGGGATGCAGCAGTCTTGAAATTGCCAAACATTTGAAGGGTGATCACCGAACAATCAAGCGTTTCATGGCAAATAGCCAACAGGGTCGCAAGAAGCGTGTTGGGCAAAAAAGGCACAAAATAACTGCCCATAAATTGAGGAAAATAAAGCGTGAAGCTGCCAAGATGCCTTTTGCCACCAGTTTTGCCATATTTCAGAGCTGCAATGTTACTGGAGTATCAAAAAGCACAAGGTGTGCTTTACTCAGAGACATGGTCAAGGTAAGGAAGGCTGAAAAACGACCACCTTTGAATAACAAACATAAGATAAAATGTCAAGACTGGGCCAATAAATATCTTAAGACTGATTTTTCAATGGTTTTATAGACTGATGAAATTGGTGACTCTTGGTGGGCCAGATGGATGGGCCAGAAGCTGGATCAGTAAAGAGCAGAGAGTTCCACTCCGACTCAGACGCCAGCAAGGTGGAGGTGGGGTACTGGTAAGGACTGGTATCATCAAAGAACTTGTGAGACCTTTTCGGGTTGAGGATGGAGTGAAGCTCAACTCCCGGACCTACTGCCAGTTTCTGGAAGACAACTTCTTCAAGCAGTGGTACATGAGGAATCGGGTATCGTTCAAGAAAAACATGATTTTCATGCATGACAATGCTCCATCACATGCATTCAACTACTCCACAGCGTGGCTGGCCAGTAAAGGTCTAAAAGAAGAAAAAATAATGGCATGGCCCCCTTGTTCACCTGATCTGAACTCCATAGAGAACCTATGGTCCATCATAAAATGTGAGATCTACAGGGAGGGAAAACGGTACACCTCTGGGAACAATGTCTGGGAGGCTGTGATGGCTGCTGCACGCAATGTTGATCGTAAACAGATCAAGCAACTGACAATCTATGGATAGAGGCTGCTGAGTGTCATCATAAAGAAAGGTGGCTATATTGGTCACTAATTGTTTTGGGTTTTGTTTTTACATGTCAAATGTTTATTTCTAAATTTTGTGCAGTTATATTGGTTTACCTGGTGAAAATAAACAAGTGAGATGGGAATATATTTGGTTTTTATTAAGTTGCCTAATTATTCTGCACAGTAATAGTTACCTGCACAAACAGATATCCTCCTAAGATAGCCAAATCTAAAAAAAAAAACTCTCCACAAATATTAAGCTTTGATATTTGAGTCTTTTGGGTTGATTGAGAACATAGATGTTGATCAATAATAGAAAATAATCCTCTAAAATACAACTTGCCTAATAATTCTGCACACAGTGTATATTGGATTGTGTATAGTTACTGTATGTTGACCTTTAACTGCCTAATATAATTTGTCTTTTAAATTTGACATAAGCCTCAGTAACTGCTTATTAAAACTTGCAGGGGTACTCCATATATTATTTTGCTTACAGCTCATTGCCCTGATCAGTCTAGCTTCTCAGCATTGTGGTGAAACTAGCCAGGAGATATGAGGTAGCGGCGCTCTCCGGCTTCAAAACTGCTCAATAGAAAAGATCATCTAAGCCCTGCGCATGTTCTGCTGTGTAACAGCGGTGGACGGTTTCCAAGGCAACAAGCTGTAAGCAAATGTTAATATCTCAACAATGGTTGAATGGTTTATTAAGCTGTAAATTCACAATACCCACTTATGAAGATAAATAGGCAAGAGATGAAAACTGGGACTGACCTGCTGTGGCTTGCTGCACTCTATTTGGATCTATGGCATCCAGAAATCTGGTGTTGCTCAGCACAGTTAGAGGCAAACAATGAAAGGAAGATGCGGCACTCATCCATTGGACGAGTGCCGCATCTTCTTATCACCATTTATGAAGAGGGTCAGAGTTTGGCATAGGTTATCGAAAAGGTCTTTATCAGCCCAGGTTTATGCCATGTGTCTACCTGTGAGGCACCTTCTGTTTTACTTTTTTCTTTAATAAAGTCATATGTACACACTACTTCATAGCTCTCTTCTTCTTTATTGAGAATATCTTAATGTTGGTTTAAGATTTCTTCTGGTACTGAAGCAATCTGCCAGATCAGAGGACAAGGGAAGAGTTATCTGCAGAATGCTTACAATGTGTCCTTACATTGTGTGTCTCTGAAGCCCCTGGCCGACCATGCTGTGACTCTTGACGAGTGTGCAGCTGGTGAATATTAATGCAGTTCTCATTCATGTTTTTTTTTTTCTTGCGAACAGAGATGCATCATGGGAACTAGAAGAAAACGCTTTCCAAGATCTTTTGGTGCGACATCAGCGTTGTGATGTTGAAAAATGCCTTTGCGAAAATGGTCGGGATTATAACATTCCAGAAAGGTGAGTGTCCTCACAATTGTTTGTCAGAATATTAAATAGGCAGTCTGCACCTAATGGCTTCAGACAAGCAGATTTGTAAGTCCGCATCTCAGTCAGTCATTTGTCTGGGAAAAAAATGGTTCCTCGTGGAATTTTGTCTGATCTGTCCCTTTTTTTTAGCTGTAGATTGTTACCATGTCACCTCAAAAGTGTGTTTCAATCACGCACAATTGAGAGCCCAAAAGAGTAGAGCATCCAGTGGAAGAAAATAGAGAGACACTGCTGTAAAATCCAGATACGCTTGTGTGCAGCCACTAAGGCCAATGAGGATAACGGGGGTGGACAACCCCTTTAAGCTTTGTTTATGCCGCAGTACCCCACTCAAAAGCAACTTTTATGCAGACGTTGCACTGGTAACTGTTGTAGATGTCCGTGCTGTGAATAGACACTTAGTTTTCCTTCTGTATCTCTTCCTAACAGTAAGTGGGAAGTTGTGCGCTGCCAGTGCTGTGGATCCAGTGGTACCCACATCGCTTGCTCTTCAGTGGAGACGGTGAGCCAGACTTGGGAATGTGCAGAGTGTCGAAGTCTCAGCTGCTCTCCAGGTAACTCAATGGCACTTTTTTTTCCCCCTGCCATCCAATGTTAAAGCACCATTCCAGCATTTTTTTAAATTTTTTGTTAATTTAGCGCTGGAGTGGTGCTTTAAATGCAAAAGTCTTCTGTCCCCCGTCTTATACTCTCCTGCCACCGGCCGTTTTCATATGTTTCATGGTGCGCACCGCAGGTCACCACTCAATAAATCTGAGACCCTTGTTCTGCCACCATAGAGAGTATTAAGCACTTGTGACATAACTTCTGATTTCCAGTTAGTTAAAAGGTATGGGCACAAGATGACACCACGAGACCGCAGTTCCAAAATAGAAGGAAAATACTGGAAAGTGAGTGTTACAGGGGGCAGGGGACTTGTGGAGACACGGGGTCAGTGGGTGCTCTCGTCCGCTGGCCTAGCCACCTTTAGGAAAGACAGAATGGACCAGGGTTAATCCCAACTGAATGCCCAAACTCCTTAACCTTGGGCTGAACACTACTCGGACAACAGAGTGTGTGAACCACAATAGTAAGACTTTATTGGATCCCCAACAGTTAATGGCATATAACACATAACCAAGCAAACCTAAAGTGTAACAGGCAACAGTCTCGCCCTTCTGCTGACTCACCAGGCATTGGGACCTTCATGCCTTTGGGGCTTCCAGGGCCACTTACCTCAATCCAGCAGCACTACACTTTCAGCGGGTACCCACCGAGAAAGAAATAGCACCAAGCGTAGGACGCTAATTGAGCAAAGTCTGTATCCAGGTGATCGAATTGTCCCAACCTGGGGTTCTTTTTTAAGTAGTCTCTGGTGCACCTCTAGTCGGGACCGCAGTCCCTAGACTGAGGTCACAAAGTATATGAACCGCTGTTTAATTAGCAGGCCCCCCTAATATACTCCGAGCACTCATTTGAGGACATTGGGGACGTCATGTTTGGTGGAAAAAAACTGTTCTCTCATTGGCTGAATTTCATTGAATTTAGCAATACACAACCTTCAAACAATAAAGACTCCGCACAGTCTGGTAGAAAAATGACTTGGCAAACATGTGATAACAAGCAAAAGGACAATATGTCTGGCCATTTTAAGAAACTTAATCCCTGCCGTACATGTCGTCACAGGATTTACATTCAAAGCACCACTACAGCGGTAAAGAAGAAACGCTGGAGTGCTGCTGTAAACAGTCCTAAAGTAATGGGTTTTTTTTTTTGTTTGTTTTTTTAAAACTATTATCTCCTCTAGTTGTGAATTATATTCTGTAGATTTTTCTGTCAACTGTATTTTTTAGACTATAAGACGCACCTAGGTTTTAGAGCAAAAAAATAGGGGGGGGAAAATGTAAAACCCAAAATGTGATCATGACCCACTGTTATGGTGGGGATTTAAGGATGACAATCATGGAGGTAATGTCCCCTATTTCTGTACTAATGTCCCCCATCCTGGGTCCATTCCATGTATGCATGTCCTCCATCTTGGTATACATGTTCCCCATCCTGGTATATATGGCCCCCCTCATCCAGGTATGTATGGTCCTCATCCTGAGCCTATTATTGTATATATGGCCCTCATCCTGGGTCCATTCTGGTATATATGGCACTCATCCTGGGCCCATTTTGGTATATATGGCACTCATCCTGGGTCCATTCTAGTATATATGGCACTCATCCTGGGCCCATTCTAGTATATATGGCACTCATCCTGGGTCCATTCTGGTATATATGGCCCTCATCCTGGGTCCATGCTGGTATACATAGCCCTCATCCTGGGTCCATTCTGGTATATATGGCCCTCATCCTGGGTCCATTCTGGTATATATGGCCCTCATCCTGGGTCCATTCTGGTATATATGGCCCTCATCCTGGGTCCATCCTGGTATATACTGTATGGCCCTCATCCTGGCACATCCTGCTATATATGGCCCTCATCCTTGTATATATGGCCATCATCCTGGGACTCTCCAAGTGTATATAGCCCAATTCTGTTGTCAATGGCCCTCTTTCTGCTAAATGTTTTGCATCCTGGTATACATGGCCCTCATCCTGTTGTATATGTTCCCCATCAAGGGCCCATCCTTAATGTATATATTACTTCCATCACACCGCATATGTTAAAAAAATAAATAAATGTTACTTCTCTTCCCTCCTTGTCCTTGGTGTGCTGTGTCCTCTTCAGATGCCAGCAACTGACTTCAGTGTGCAAGCGGATCAGTGTACAGCATCACTGCCATGTGCGCCCAGTTACACTGACATCAGCTGCTCCCATGCTCGGGATGGTGCAGTTACAGTAAACCGACCACTGGGTGATCATGTGTGTCGCTAAGAGAATGAATACTCACACTCGCTGTCCATAATCTCACCCATCTCTTGGTGCATGTTTCAGTGCTGAGAGGTGGGATTATGGACATAGGATGAATATTGATATTCATTAATAGCGGGCACACGTCTGCACCACAGCCTACTTAAACACCATTCTGAAGGCATTTTTGAACTTTTCCCTATCCCTATATTTTTGGAGTCCTGGCGGAAACCTGAGAAAGCCCAGGCAAACATGGGGAGAACATACTACCTCCTTGCAGATTTTAGTGTGATTTGAGCCCTGACCCCAGTACTGCTACTCACTGGCCCACCATGCTGCCTAAAATATAAGCATAGAACAGGACTCGCCACCTTTAAAATGCTTAAGTAACCTTTTTGGGCCTTTGTAACATGAAATACCATGCAATTATACTCAAGGACAGTAGATATAAGACTTTTTTTTTTTTCTTATCCCCTTGTACTGTTGTAATCTGAAGTATTGTCTTCATTTTGTTTTGTTTTTTTCATAGCTTT